>LR812526.1:41523686-41578686 GCA_903798195.1 Danio kyathit
TGTGCTTTTTATGAAAATAAAGAGTAAGGGTTTATTCTCTATCCTTTGCAACTAACGGTTAATTTTGAGCTGTATGTTCACTAGCAGTCATTAGAGTATTAGATTTACTCTGCTACTAATGATTTATAATTGATATAAGAATTTTGAATAACAAAATGTATAATTGTTATGTGTGTAACTATTAATATTAATATACTATCAATTAAGCCACATTATTGTTATTATTTTTTATTACAACAACTACTACTTCTAATAATATTAGCCACAAGAACAAAAACAATAACAACAACAACAACACCAATAATAATAATAATAATAATAATAATAATAATAATAATAATAATAATAATAATAATAATAATAATAACAATAATATTATTATAAATAATAATAACAAAATAATAATATAACAATGATATACCTATACACAATGTATAATTACTTGATAATAAAGGGTTCATATATGCAGTTATGTATAACAATAATAATCAAAATAATCCAAATTTGTATTATTTTGATTATGAAAATAATTTTTTATCAGTACTAATAACAATAATAATAATAATAATAATCATAATAATAATAATAATAGTAATAAGGATGATTATAATAATAATAATTATTATTATTATTATTATTATTATTATTATTGATGATGATGATGATGTAAAAATAATAATAATAAATAATAATAATAAAGTTAATAATAATAATGCTAATGATCATGATGATAAAATTATCATTATTATTATTAATATCATTAATAATAATAATGAAGATGATGATAATAATAATAATAATAATCATAATAATAATAGTAATAAGGATGATTATAATAATAATAATAATTATTATTATTATTATTATTGTTATTATTGATGATGATGATGATGATGATGATGATGTAAAAATAATAATAATAAATAATAATAATAAAGTTAATAATAATAATGCTAATGATCATGATGATAAAATTATCATTATTATTATTAATATTATTAATAATAATAATGAAGATGATGATAATAATAATAATAATAATCATAATAATAATAGTAATAAGGATGATTATAATAATAATAATAATTATTATTATTATTGTTATTATTGATGATGATGATGATGTAAAAATAATAATAATAAATAATAATAATAAAATTAATAATAATAATGCTAATGATCATGATGATAAAATTATCATTATTATTATTAATATTATTAATAATAATAATGAAGATGATGATGATAATAACAATAATAATAATAATAATAATAATAATGATGATGATGATAATAATAATTATAATAATAAAATAATAATAAAAATAATAATAATGATGATGATGTTAATAACTATAATAATAATAATAAAAAAAGAAAATAATAATAATAATAATGATGTTAATAACTATAATAATAATAATAATAATAAAATAGTAATAATAATAATGATGATCATGATCATGATGATAAAATTATCATTATGAATAATAATAATAATAATAATAATAATAATAATAATGATAATAATAATAATAATAATAATAATAATAATAATAATAATAACAATAATATTATTATAAATAATAATAACAAAATAATAATATAACAATGATATACCTATACACAATGTATAATTACTTGATAATAAAGGGTTCATATATGCAGTTATGTATTAATAACAATAATAATCAAAATAATCCAAATTTGTATTATTTTGATTATGAAAATAATTTGTATCAGTACTAATAACAATAATAATAATACTAATAATAATAATAATAATAGTAATAAGGATGATGATCATGATGATAAAATTATTATTATTATTATTATTATTATTATTATTATTGATGATGATGATGATGATGATGATGATGATGATGTTAAAATAATAATAATAAATAATAATAATAAAATTAATAATAATAATGCTAATGATCATGATGATAAAATTATCATTATTATTATTAATATTATGAATAATAATAATGAAGATGATGATGATAATAATCATAATAATAACAATAATAACAATAATAATAATAATAATAATAATAATAATAATAATAATAATGATAATAATAATAATAATAATAATAATAATAATAATAATAAAGATGATGATGATGATGATGATGATGATGATGATGATGATGAAGATAATAATGTTGTTCTGGCTGAATTAATAGTATATTTATCTTAAAACTATATATAATTTGTTGTGATATCAAATAGTTAAGTCTAGCTCTGCAACTAAGGTAATTCAAAATCAGTTTTAAAAGAAGATATAAAGATTAATTAAAGCCAAAGCCTCACCATAAAAGCACAATACAAATTTATAAAAATGCAAAAAAAAAACGCAAAAAAAAACAATTATGCTTATCCATCCCTGCCATTCTCAGTCATAGCAGACAGGAGCCATCGCTCTAATCTCTTTTCAGGTTGGATGCAAAGAGCACATTTCGTTTTTTCCCCTCCTCTCTCTGACTCTCTGTTTGTCAAGCGTGCCATCAGATTAGCCTGTGCTCTGGTTTCACTGCTAATTGTGCTCGTCCACTTAAAAAGCTGACAGACTCTCGAGTGTGGAAAATCGCAGGCCTTGGGTGGCTTACGCTCATCCATCATCAGCAAATAGATCCCTCACAAGAGCTGCACACCATCACCATTAGCACGTGGCACACCATCACTATTAACCTGCCGTATGCTCCCCATCAGCTAGCGCTCAAACACGACTAGCTCTGCCTGTGTAGGAGACTCCACTTCTAAAAATATAGGTTTTTCATGAAGAACCTTTAACAGCCATGAAACATTGTTATTCCACAAACAGTTATTTACAATAGAATAATATATTTTTTTAGATTATTAAAATGCTCTTAAAGGGATAGTTCACACCAAAGTTATAATTCTGTTATCGTTTGCTCACCCTTCACTTTTTAAAAAACTATTTGAGTTTAAGTAACAATTCACACCATGTACTACTGGCTTATTACCTGCCTATTAAGATGTTAACTGTTTATTAGCAGTTCTAAGGTATTATCTTATTCTACATGCCTAATCTAACCGAACTACTACCTTACTAATTATTAATATGCAGCTCACTAGGAGCTTATTTAGCTAAACGTCTTGGTTTGTTAATAGTGTGAATTGAATCTGTGTGAATCTGTTGAACACAAAGGAAGATATTTTGAAAAATGCTGGGAGTTTTTTTTTTTCCGACTATGAAAGTCAATGGGTATTGTTCATATCTTTTATTGTGTTCAACAGAAGAAAGAAACTTTAAAATCACATGACAGGAAGTAAATGGTGAGGCAATTTTCATTTTTGGGTGAACTATTTCTTTAACACTATGAAAAACATGGTTCTTTGAAGTTTCTCAAATAGGCTTTTTGCTAAAACGTTCTTTTGGGACCCCAAAAAATGTTCTTCTATGTAAAAAACCCTTTCCTGGCACCTTCATTTTCTTATTTACTTAATTTTAAGCGGATATGTATGTACAGTGCTTAGCATAATTGAGTACACCCCAATTTGAAAATGAATATTTGTATCCATTTCTCAGTGAATATAGGCAATGTGCTTTAGTGCATTTAAACAAAACAGATTTATTAAACAGATATATTTATTAACATAATATTTTACTCACCAAACATATATAGAAATTGAAAGATAATACAATTAAATTCAAGCAAAATATTGCAAAAAAATAAAAATACAATCTACAAAATTTAAACAAAATTTTTCAATTTTTTTTGCTTTTCTTGATTTTCTTTTTTTAATTTTTATTTAATATTTTTCTATAACATAAATTTGAGTGTTCTAGTTTTTGGACCGTAATTGTAAGTTATTTTGTTAGATAAGCTCCAGACTTGGCTTCAGTACTGACTAATCTAACGCATATGCACAAATATAATGTTGTATAGCTTCTTATTAAAAATATGAATTTAAAAGAGAGATTTGTAAGAGATGTACTTACAGTATATATGCTGAGCACTGTATGTGTAAGAATGAAAAACTAACAACAATGTTTTGAGATTTAAAAATGAAGCAAATCATGTAGTTGTTTCACGGTTTTAACAATTCATTGCTTAAACAGTAAAAGCATTCATTCATTTTTGTTTCGGCTAAGTCTCTTATTAATCTGGGGTTCTCCACAGCGAAATGAACCGCCAACTAATCCAGCATATAATTTACACAGCGGATGCCCTTCCAGTCACTACGGTCAATTTTAGCACACCCAATTCACCTATACCGCATGTCTTTGGACTGCGGGGGAAACCGGAGCACCCGGAGGAAACCCGCGTGAACACGGGGAGAACAGGCAAACTCCACGCAGAAACGCCAACTGACCCAGCCGAGGCTTGAATCAGCGACCTTCTTGATGTGAGGCGAACGTGCTACCCACTGCGCCACCAACAGTAAAAGCAAAACGAAACATAAAGCATTTCTTCAAGATGCCATGTTTTTTGTCTCTCTGCGAGACGTGTTGCTGTACATCCTAGCGGAGGCTGAGCTTCCCGTTTCTGCTTCTGAAATACAATACAACTATAATTTCATATTTCACAATGACAGAAAACCACGGCAAGGATTTTTAATTAAAAACCGAATGAGTGAAATGAAAGTAGGAGGAGAGACAATAAAAGCAGGAATGTGCGCATCCGCCGACAGATTCTCAGCATTTTTTTTTTTATTTAAGACCCGCGCCTGTGCGCTAACAGCATTAATGACATTATAAAGAATTATGAGCAGAAATCGAATTTGCTTCGCCACTTGAGCGCCACTAAAATGCCAAACAATAAACTACCAGATTGCAAATTAGATCAGTAAAAATATCAAACACATTGCGGTGGTGGGGGAGAGAGAGAAAAGGGAAAGGGAGGGGAGAGGAAAAAAAATCCATAATTGTGTTTAGCGTCTGGACCCCAGGGAGCGCAGACACTAAAGATCATCAGGGCCCGGCGCGCAAGCCTGCTATTGACAGTGTGCTAAAAATCGACAGGCTAACTAAATAAACACTGCAGGCTCCATTAAATATTCAACAGCTGAGATTTGACTAAATCGCCTGTGTTTCGCTTCTGCGCGTCCCCCCTTGGAATCGCTACTCTCTCCTGTTTTGCCTCTCTCTCTCTGTCTCCTGCGCTCTCTACTCATCACCCCATCTTTTTTCCTTCCCTGACTCTTGACAGCAATAAATGATGTGGAGCCTGAGGGCCTGACTCCGAGGGGAGAGAGCCGAGGCCTCAGCCTGCTCAGAAAAAGCAATAGAGGAGAAACAGCCAATGACCAATGCTCATCACGCCAGCGCTGAGGCGAAGATCAGTGACATTAAATAAAGGCTCCGAACACCTCCCGCTACCAAGATGGAGGACCTGTCATGGGCGCACACATCCACAAAATCTACCCAGCGTGCAACTCGGTGCAGGCAAGACTGGATGGATGCGCGGCGTCAAAGAAACCGGGAACCATTTTGGCAAAGCTGATGTTTATGATGGCTGCCATACAAGGTCTTATATTCGGGGTTAAACAAACAGATTAGTTAACCATATGAGAAAACATATTTGGCCATTCCAGCTGTGATTGGCTGGGTTCAGAGAATGCAAATGAAATATAGTGATGACAAATTTACTCCCCACTCCAAAGCTGTGGCCCAATGGAGAGGCTGCATCCTTTAATGGCTGATCATGTCACTGTAGCGATTCAAAGGCTGACCCTAATCGATGTTGCCAGATTGGGTAAATTATATTATTTTATTAAAATTTTTATTTTATTATATTATTTTATTAAAAAGTTTAAAAAAGGTCCAAATGCCTTGAGTGGGTTTAGGATAAGTTTGTCGGTTTTATAGATATGATGGATCTTTCACTCTATCTGGCAACACTGGACTGAATTTGAATTTATTCTGCCTTCTTTTCTTGGGCAATGAAGGTAACCAATGGATCCTTGGCACACCAGACTATCCTAAGATAGTCTTTACTAAACCCCAGAGACATTTGAATGTTTTTGTTTGTTGTTTTTTTTAAGAAAAAATATCCAAATAGCATTTTGCATGTACATATTGCATGTTGCGTGTAAAATGTTCAGTCTTCGTGCATTCTTTAAATATGATGCAGATTCTGAATTGAGATGAAACGAAAGTAGTCCAGCCTCTCTTCAAGTTTTCTCACTCTCTAAACACATGAACAACATTTTAAGTTGAATTAATAGTACAATTTTGATGAAGTTATAGCTAATGCTAGGTTTTGTATACACAAGGTTTTATATATATATTTTTAAGATGAGTTAGATGTGTCTTTGATTCCAACAATGTTGCCAGGTTATGGACGAGAAACATCAAACTACATGTTGCTTCCTGACAATCATTGCATGGTGTTTTTAACAATATGTGTAATATCACTGAAAACTAGAAACTTATGACTGACTTCCAGAAACAAGAGTGCAAATAGATAATGGCTCTTAAAGTGTCTTGTCTGTCTTGTCAGACCCCCCCCCCCCCCCCCCCCCAAAAAAAAAAAAAAAACTAAGGTGTGCCCACTGTTTGGCTGTTAGAGCTTCTTGGAAGAGCTTCTGTGCTCTTATTTGTCATTCTCTCAGACGTAGAAGAGCCTGTCATGGAGGTATTACATTTTTAATAAAATAAAATAAAATAAAATAAAATAAAATAAAATAAAATAAAATAAAATAAAATAAAATAAAATAAAATAAAATAAAATAAAATAAAATAAAATAAAATAAAATAAAATAAAATAAAAAAAAATAAAAAAAAAATAAAAAAAATAAAATAAATAAATAAATAAAAATTATATAAAATAAAATAAAATAAAAAATTATATAAAATTCCATCACATTTAGCTCAATAATTCCCTGCCTAATAATAGTCACTAAAGTAGTTTTATGTAGTTTTATGTGGTTAGTTTTGTATTTTTGTTTTATTTATTTATTTAAAGGATCTGAAAAATTATTAAGACATTAAATGAGAGCAGGACAGGGCCAGTCTGAATTTACAGACTTTTGTTTAGCTATTTCTGTGCAAAATTTTGTAAAAATAAAAATAAAATAATAATAATAATAATAAAGCAGCAGATTTATGCGGAATGATTTTGTGAGTATAACTAAAACTAAAACCTAAACCATGAAAAACAAATAATAGTTTTTCCCTTTTATTTAGGGTTTACATTGCAAATCCAATTAGATCCATTGTTAAGCATACTGTATAGTGCATCTACTAAAAGACAGAACATATTACTTTCCAAACTCCATTGCACATATTTCATATAAACATTTTCATATTAGTCAATAATACTACAGAAAATTATTATAAAAACTGAATAAATATACATATATTCACATTTATATGAGTAAATAAAAAGACTTGTGTGTGCAGATTTCATGTGGGCCTATAGTTTATTACCTTTAAGGTATGGTAAAGAATGCTATTGCATAATGGGATGCTAACCTGCTTTGGATAGAGTGCTATTTAAGCAAGAAAATACACAGACAGTCCAACTCTCTCAAAAAGTACACAAAACATCCACATACGCTTAGTTTCCTCTAATACTTTGGAATTTCATCAGCTACTACATCAGAATTTTAATGGCACCATATGATCTCCGTGAACATTGAAGGTCATTGCGACCACTCGAAGCCCATCACTTCACATGCATTATAATCACATCAGCATCCAGACTCTGAGGGTCCAGCTCGAGGGACAATCTCCTGCATTCACCTGCCGCCCACGCCGTTATATCTCCGTATATTTCTAGAGGGATCGATCAGGACAGATGACGGCATGAGCTGAAGCCGTTAATCTGAACTGAAAACCAAACTCCTCCAGGTTTCTGCTCTTCTGTCTGTGCTCATCTGCTCCCGTGAGAGCGGAGAAGCACTTATGCAAATGAGCAGTGACAGCGTTATTGTGGAAGGAATATCAATGGAGTAATTACAGCACAGCCAGCACTCGTTTCCCCAACACCCCTGCCTGACTTCATCTCGCAGCCCAGCTATGGCTCTCCCTAAGGGGGGGAAGGAGGAGACACCAGCCACGCTCTCTGGATCCAGAGCTAATAATGGAGGCACAGGTACAGGCACTGAGGGAGTCAGCCCGGGGGTGCTGAGACGCAGACGGGGCTAAACGTGGCCCGAGGTCCCAATGAGGGATCGCAACATGAATCTAATGATTAATGTGCAGCGAGCTGTATTTAACAGTTCCAAATAGGAAACTCTGGATTTGTTTTGATTTTTTTTTTTTGTATGTAGAAATGTAACCTCGAGTGGATTGAGGTGATGAGGTTTTAGGGCAACTCAATAGGGCATGCTATTGACAGATATACACTCAATGATTAACAATGTGATTGTAAACATTAGTCATTTTTATTTATTTTGTATTTGGCATATATGCTACATAATACAGTTCGTTCATTCATTTTCTTTTTAGCTGAGTCCCTTTATTAATCTGGGGTCGCCACAGCGGAATAAACCACCAACTTATCCAGCAGCATATGTTTTACGCAGCGGATGCCCTTCCAGCTGTAACCCATCTCTGGGAAACAACTATACACACTCATTCACACACATACACTACAGACAATTTAGCTTTCCCAATTCATGTACCGCATGTATTTGGACTGTGGGGGAAACCGGAGCACCGGGAGAAAACCCACAAGAACACGGGGAGAACATGCAAACAAGAAAATGCCAACTGACCCAGCCAAGGCTCGAACCAGCAACCTTCTTGCTGTGAGGCAACAGCACTACCTACTGCGCCACCGCGTCGCCACACATAATACAGTTATTTAACTTTTTTTATTTGTCTGTATTTTTACATAATAAAGAATTTCTCTGCCATTAATTAAAAGTTTATAATTTAAAAACACAAATAACTCTATAGCAGTGTTAAATGTAAACTTTAGCAAACCTCTAACTGAACGTCAAATTTGCCAAAAAAGCTGCCTCACAGCAAGAAGGTCCCTGGTTCGAGTCCTGTCTGGGCCAGTTGGCATTTCTGTGTGGAGTTTAAATATTCTCCCTGTTAGACAGGGGGTCTGATAACCTTGGCTAAAATGTCACGGCTTTACGGTATTGTGATTACTGCTCTAAAATATATTCTTTTAAAATTTCTGGGTAAAAAACAAAAAACTTTTTCTCTCTTTGAACACAAAATATTTTATTTTGAGAAACATTTTAAGTATTTTAGAACAGTAAACATGTCAGGCTGAATAATTTAAATGAATAAATGACTTCTGCTGTCTTCATTAGTTTCAAAAACACATATTTCTTCACAATTTAAAATGGTATCTTTGGATATCTTTTCTGTTGGAGATACTGTTGTCCTAATAAACAAAAACAAATAATAATAATTTACACATACCTTAGGAATGGTTTAGCAGAAAATTTTGGTAGTTTTAAAACCCTGACTTTTCCAAACCGCGGTATACCTTGAAAATGGTTATCGTCCCATGCCTACTCCCCGTGTTGGCGTGGGTTACCTCGGGGTACCCCGGTTTACCCCACAGTTCAAAGACATGCGCTATAGGTGAATTGGGTGAACTAAATTGGCCTTAGTTTGTTAGTGTGTGTGTGAATGTGAGAATGTATGGGTGTTTCCCTGAACTGGGTTGCAGTTGGAAGGACATCCGCTGCGTAAAAACATATGGTGGATAAGTTGGTGGTTCCTACCGCTGTGCCGACCCCTGATAAGTAAGGAACTAGCCGAAGGAAAATGAATGAATAAATGAATATGAAAATATGCAGTGATTGCAAAATGTCTTAATGGCATTTAAATTTCTGATACATCCACTATGACACAACTTACTGTTTCATTGACATAAAAAAGAGAGCATGAATCATCTTGTACATCAATATTTGTTAAATAAATCAAGGAATCACACAATTAATAAAAAAATATCTAAAGGTGTTTTATTCTTATTCTTTATTCTTGAAAACAAAATGCTCTAAATGAAAATACAATAAATGATATTAATATTAATAATAATAACAATAATAATTAATATTAGAGTGATTTCTGAAGGATCATGTGACTCTGAAGACTGAAGTAATGAATCCATCATTCAAATCACTGGAATAAATGATTAAATTAAATTATAAACTATTGTTATTATTATTTTGTTATTATAGTTGTTATTTTATAGTGCAATAACATTTCACAAGTTTACAAGTTTACAAATTTATATATATATATATATATATATATATATATATATATATATATATATATATATATATATATATATATATATATATATATATATATATACATATACATACATACATACATACATACATACATACATACATATACGTGATATGTAATGCCCCAATCCAAAAAAACAGTTTTCCCAAGAGTGTTGATACAAGAGCTGAACTGAAAGTGTCACATTGGTCTGAGTGAATTACATCCAACATAAAGAGTTGAACTTCAAGAGACAGAAAAAAAAAGATCTTTGTAACTACCCATGAAACGTCAAAGCGTATCTGCAGCCTGAAAATATACAGCTCAAAGCAAGATTTACTTTAGCCTGAAAGAGAATATAACAGGGTGTAGATCTTAGCATACTTATGCTTGCTTACAGGATTAGCGTTCATCAGTGAATCTAAGGTGATTTACTCTGACAGGCTCTGGAAACAAGTTGGCGATTGTCCAATGAGCAAACACTTTTGGCATGTAAGAGTTGTCTAATTTAATGCTCAAATTTGTCTCTTTGTGCTTAGGGAAAGCACTCCTAGCCCCATTAATCCATGTGAAACAACAGTCATGCACGCCTGAAGAGCAGTAATCTTTCATCCTCACCATCTATTCACAGGTGAAGGATGGGTACGGCTATAAATAACGAGGGGGAGATGAAAATAGAGGAAGAACGGATCAAGGCGAAAGCTGGGAAACGGGACCAGAAAAAGCAAAGGAGAGAAAACTAAGGGGAAAGAGGGGATTGCTTCAAAGCCGCCACATTCCTTAATACCCCCCTTAGGCTGAGCATTAACACGGAATGATCCTGCTGTCAAAGGCACACCATCACTAAAACCGCTACGCAAGGTAAAGCTTAACAAAAACAAAACACTTTGTGAACAATTTATTCTTAGGGAAAGCTTAACGAAAGTGTTCAAAGTCAAAAGTTAGAAAACAATGCTAAATCTACCAGACATGTCACATTTAAACATTTAAAAACACTTGACTCTCATGTGAAGCTTGGCCAAAAGTAACAGGATGTCATGTCATAAACTTAACAAAGGTGTTCAACGTCAAAAGTTACAAAACAATGGTAAAGTTAATAGATGTGTCGTAAAATAACTTCGTAAACATTTGATTCTGGTGGAAAGCTAATTAAAAAGTGTCCAAAATTACAATGAAATGTAATAGTTACCAAGTGTGTTACAACAACAAAAAATTTGTGAACAATAGATTCTCAGGTAAACTAAACTAAACTAAAATGTCCAAAGCCAAAAGTTACAGAACAGTGGCAAGATTAGCAGGCATGTCACAATGTACCAGGAGTGCCAAACACACACAAAACTTTGAAAACACTTTGTAAACACTTGATTCTCAGCTTTAACACAAACATTCAAAGTAAAAAGTCACAGAACAATGCCAATTAGAAGGAAACCTACATAAATGCATTAAGAACACTCTTCAAACACTTGATTCTCAGGTAAAGCTGAACAAAAGTGTTCCAAGGCAATATACGAGGCACGTCACAAAAAAAAAAAAATAGCAGAAAAAACTACGAATTAATAAATGTGCGAGAGATCAGAAGACATCTTCAGAGGGCATAAGGAGTGGAGCAGGGGTCAAGCCCAAGACCCCGAGCGCATTCTGTTACTGCACGGCACTGGCGATGTCCAAACACCTCATAGATCAGAGCGCACTTATCCCCACACTTATCTCACCAGCAATAACTCCCAATTAAAACTGGGAGAGAGTAAAACAGATGAAGTGAGAGACAGGATCCAGAGGTTTCTGAGGCCGTTCGGCCCTTCCGTCCACGCCAGCCTCTTCATACACACATGTTCGCACTCCAAACGGACAGCCAAAACAAATCGTTCGTGACCCCGCTGGCATATAAATTCTGATTATAGGGGTGAAATGGGCTTGCGGATTCCCTACCACACATATCTGTGGTCTGTGTGGCCTTAAATAAATCAGAGAATCATCCCTTGTATTTTGTCCCCCCAAAACATTTTCTACACTGCAAAAAGATGCTGGGTTCCACACAATTCATTCACATTGTCCCAAAACAAATCAATTAAGTTAACTTAATTATTTTTACAAATTTAAGTGGATTTAGTATAAAACTTTTAAGTTGTCTCAAATAAAACTCAAGCATTGTGTTGTTTTAGCTCATTTTACATAAGTAGCTTGAACAAGCAACAAAAAATATTTTAGTGTCCCAAAAAAAATGCAACACATTTGCTGGTTTTGACAGAGGTATATACACTCGCCGGCCACTTTATTAGGTACACCTGTCCAACTGCTCGTTAATGCAAGTTTCTAATCATCCAATCACATGGCAGCAACTCAATGCATTTAGGCACGTAGACATGGTCAAGATGTTTGGCTGCAGTTCAAACTGAGCATCAGAATGGGGAGGAAAGGTCATTTAAGTGATTTTGAATGTGGCTTGGTTGTTGTTGCCAGACGGGCTGGTCTGTGTATTTCAGAAACTGCCGATCTACTGGGATTTTCACGCACAACCATCTCTAGGGTTTACGGAGAATGGTCTGAAAAAGAGAAAATATCCAGTGAGCAGCAGTTCTGTGGGCGCAAATGCCTTGTTGATGCCAGAGGTCAGAGGAGAAAGGCAACAGTAACTCAAATAACCACACTATACAACCGAGGTATGCAGAAGAGCATCTCTGAACACACAACACGTCCAACCTTGAGGCAGATGGGCTACAGCAGCAGAAGACCACACCAGGTGCCACTCCTGTCAGCTAATAACAGGAAACTGAGGGTACAATTCTCATAGGCTTACCAAAATTGGACAATAGAAGATTGGAAAAACATTGTCTGGTTGGGTCAGAACTTCAACAACATGAAAGCATGGATTCATCCAGCCTTTTATCAACAGTTCAGGCTAGTGGTGGTGGTGGTGGTGTAATAGTGTGGGGGATATTTTCTTGGCACACTTTGAGCCCATTAGTACCAATTGAGCATCGTGTCAACACCACTGCCTACCTGAGTATTATTGTGACCATGTCCATCTCATTATGACCACAGTGTACCCCATCTTCTGATGGCTACTTCCAGCAGGATAACACGCCATGTCATAAAGCGCAAATCATCTCAGACTGGTTTCTTGAACATGACAATGAGTTCACTGTACTCAAATGGCCTCCACAGTCACCAGAACTCAATCCAATAGAGCAGCTTTGGGATGTGGTGGAACGGGAGATTCGCATCATGGATGTGCAGCCGACAAATCTGCAGCAACTGCGTGTTGCTATCATGTCAATACGAACCAAAATCTCTGAGGAATATTTCCAGTACCTTGTTGAATCTATGTCATGAAGGATTAAGGCAGCTCTTAAAGCAAAAGTGGGTCCAACTCAGTACTAATAAAGTGTACCTAATAAAGTGGCCAGTAAGTGTATATTGGGATATGATGCGATGATATAAACAAGCAGCTGTGTTTTATAATCATAACGCTTCGAGAACTGATACGTGTGGCAATCAAGCCAATTAAGACCAAAAGGATCTTCATTTATTGCCTCGTATCACTCATACAGCAGACTGATGAACGTTTCCATGCAAAGCAAACCTGAAAAATAAACAAATGGCCTGGTGAACGTAGGAAAGAAATAAGCAACTGTCAAGTGTGATCTTCATTCGCTCAGTAGCCCTTCAGAGAACAAGCTGTTGCAGTGCAATAAAACAATATGCAGAAATAGGATATAGGTCTGCGGTGTGAAGTTTCGTGTTGCTTTTTTCTTTTTCATTTTTAACTGCCATTGTTCTTAACTTTAAGAGGTCTGTTTTGCGTTTTCTCCGTTTTATTTTTCTTCACGGCAATAAAAGTAACGAATTAAAATAACGGGCAACTCTCCACAGCATGAGCCCCCGCCGTGGGAGGAGCTGTAAAGCCGATGCTAACATGATTAACAGTGTTGACATCGAAAAAAATAAAGAGTAAGAAAAAACATGCCCTCTCTATTTATTTTTTCTGTTCTCCGTCTACTGCTTTTTCTCCCGCTTTTCTTTGATCCTGCGGGTCTTATGAACCCTCCACATAAACAGCTACGTGAAAAGGACACTTTTAGTACAACCTGGCCTTGATGTAACGCATCTGCATGGACGTCCCTAGAATCACAAACCTCAAGGATGAAACGGACATCTACACTCATGCGAGCACAGCAAAATGACATCTCTTTCTATCTGAAATATCTTAAGAATAGGTTACAGGCTCCCAGTCTAACACCTAAACGCATTTCGAGGACAGCGAGTGAGCGCAGGCTTTGAAATATCAACCACTTGTGCAATTACCTACAGGCCTCTGGTGGCTTTGCCGCCACAGGGCGAGTGTCCATCTCGAGGAGGACAGGCGAGACACGAAAACTGAGATAAAGGATGTGCACCTTGCTGAAATCAGTCTCTGACGTCCACATCCCAACATGCAGCGGCCTAGAATATAATCAAGATACAGCATAGTCATTAAAGTGCCAAGGACTAATAATGACGTGCTGCTGATTAAAAGGTAATCAGGGAATTGTGCATGTACGATTATTATTATTAGAGACAAGCAAAAGTACATTAAAACCCCAAATCCCACATGACTGGTTATATCAGTTCATAAACACCCCTTGGTGGAATGAGAATCTAGAGGTTAAAAAAAATTGTGCTCGAGTGTTTTCAGTGATGATTTCTGATTTTTTTTCTTCAATGTCTCATTTGTTTTTGATTTTATAATAACAATCTCAAACAATACAAGATCCCAGTTTCTTCCATAGTATGTGACATCAATCAAAATCCCTACTTTTGTATGAAACAAAATATTTGAACTACAGGTTTGTGGAGTAAATAGGTTTTTGATCTCAGTATGTTTTCGTTGACTTTAAATGGATTTCAGTTGGACTTTGGTTGTGTTCACACTTGGTTGATTTGGTTCATATAAAACAAACTCTGGTGCTGTTCCTCTGCTAGCGTGACTTATTTGAGTAAGTGTGAACACTGCCATCCAGATGCTGAAAAGATGGATCTTGGTCTGCTTTCAATTTGACCGAAATATTAAGACATCTAAACAAACCAAAATACAAGACATGATGTCAGAAATATGACCATAAAATTAATTACCTGTCCTGTTAATCGACTCATTTACACCATTTATAAGCTCGTCACAAGTTCTCAGCTGAAAATACCATCACAGATTCCTCTTTTCCACCAGAATGAACCAGTTGCTTGGATATTGCCAGTTTGAAGCTGGTTTGTCTATTGAGCCTACTAAGAATCAATTTGCTTTTGTACTGATCTGTTGTAAATATTACTCAAAGTATGAGTAAAAAGTAGACAAGTGAGTAAAAAGCTGATGCATTTACATGTAATTAGTGCATGTGTTTGTAAACGTAACATTCTGTAGTGCATTTAGTTATTGCCCAGCAGGCACACAACATTATAAGACGTTAATATTAGGTTAGGTTTAGGTTGTGATGTCAGGTGAGCAAAATTCAATGTCTAGCCAGTGTCTAAGGGCAATGTTATTATTATGTGCAATAACGACATCAAATGACGTTGATATTTGGTTGATTTTAGGTTGTTAGAAAGTGACCAAAATCCAACGTCGAGCCAACATCTAAACCAACATCATACTGACATCAAATGCTTACATTTATTCGTCAGATATGGCAACTGAAAATCAACATCTGATAGATGTCATAGTGGTAATGTCCACACAATGTCAAGCTGTAACATCATTAGGCGTTGATATTTGGTTGGTTTTAGGTTGGACGTTGACGTCAACCCAATTTTCATTTCCAAACAAAATGCAACGTCCCCATGACGTTGGTGTACAATGTCAATCTGACATCATGTTGACGTCTTGTGCCTGCTGAGTGTTTAAGGCCATTTCGGTCATCATACAGTAAACATCTCATCTTCTCATCAGTGACATGCATCTAAACAGTCAATGCATGTAAAGATTTTGGACATCTTCTTGGACACTTTTAATGCTTCCAAACAGTTTGCTGCAGTTTGTCTTCAGTTCATTATGGTGCGATTCACCTTCTATGCGTGATTTGATTGGACAGGAATCACAGGACTGATTTTTCTAACCCCCATAGACAAGAAAAAATAAAGTAGTGACTGCAGGTGAAAAGAAAGTAGTGGAGTAAAATACCAATACTGCACTAAAAATGTACTCATTTTTTTAACACAACTTAGTAAATTACAATTCCTGAGAAAAACTACTCAATTACAGTAGTTTGAGTATTTGTAATTTGTTACTTTACACCACTGCTGACTACAGAGCCATCGGAGTTCCAGATCTGTTCTCATTGAATACATCTAAACGTTTTCCCGCAATATTAGTTTGGAAGCGCCAAACATAAACGTACCATCAATAATGGTGGATGTTGTGTTGCTGTTAATATTCATGGCTTTGTGATCCCATATTAGTGTTTAAACATGGCAAATCCAATGTACTGATGTTGCTTGATGCAATTTGTATGGATAAAGATTGCAAGCGATAATAATAGTAAGTACATGATGATATTTTGAATTATTAATATCAAACAATTAGACATCAGTGTGAGCCTCAGCATGTTGATACCTATCTGAAAAAAATACTATAGTAATTTATTGTAAATTATTTTGTTTTTGAACCATACATAGTTAAGTACTTGATATATGACTTTTCAACCAGTGCTACAACTGAGCTTGCCGTTGTGCAAATGCACCCAGTGATTACTGTAAAGCATGCATTGTACGCAAATTATACAAACACAGAAAAGACATCCAGCACATACTGCCAATTTACTCCCTCAAAAGACATCTACTACAACTCAAACAAACAATTGGACAATCAATTGTTCCTCCAGCATCCTTGTGAGAAGACGGCACATTCTCCATCAATTTTCCATGCTTCCATCCTCACAGATTTCAAAGAATCTGGGTTGAATAACTCATTTAATAATAACGGATGGAAGAGAAATACAAAAGCAACCAGAAAAGAAACAAACACTGATTGCAGAGGCCAAGTAAGAGTTTCCATTTGGGGTTGCCAAAGCACCGTTAAATGTTATGGGCACATCAGGGTGCAAAGAGAGTCTGTTGGTCAGCCCAGAGGGGAGTATGACATCTGACACAGAGCAGAAGCGTTCTGGACCACGCAGACCCCATGTTTCAAAAGAACCTGCATGGGAAACAGACAACAGCTCTAGATTTGGGTCACAAACAGGCCTCCGGTAGAAAAAAAAAGAAGAGAAAAAGAAAAGAAGAACACAGGTCCAATGAAGAGCACAGGTCATACAATCCTAGCATTCGCTCTACAAGCAAAAACATATCCTAACGAAGTCACAGAAGTGAAACCTTAGAGCGCACACGTACTTATTTATCTTGCTCTGGCTTTCACCAACTGCGGTTGAACTCAAACCCAAGGGCCCCAAGAGTTGTCGGGACTCAGATGCAGTATGGCTTGAGGGCCGATCTCCAATGCTGTGTCAGGGATTCTGCGCCAGTTGTCGACTCACTTTTATAGCTTCCTTGAAATATCTTTAAAAGAGGAGCTGGTGTGCTAAAGAAAACTGCTTTAAAACATTGGGGTGTAAATCTCTTTTAATACTACAGAACCCTGCCTTCAGAAACCACTCACCGTATTTCTCTCTTTCTCCTTTTCCCTGCCTTCTTCATCGCTGATTTCCATTCAATTTGTTGAGTATGTAGCACTGGAAGAACACATCTTTAAATTCTACAAAACTAGAATGCTTTTTCTGATACGCTACACATGAACTTGAGCCAAGACTCTACGAACTCTTCCTGTTTGGCTCTCAAGCTGCTCGTTTGTCTTTCTCTCAATGGTCAGAAGAATGTAACATTTCAATTACGAAAAACAGAACAACTTCTCTCATAATCCTTGACGAATGTCCACCGAGGTTCATCCGACGGCTGGCAAAAGAGTTTCTTCGCAGCTGCTCGCACGTCTCCCACGGAGGGGAAAAAGAAGCCCACATGGGTGGGAGATACTTGGATTACTCAAAAAATAATGACGTTTGAGCGTTTTGATTGATCATACATCTCTCCCTGGAGTTTTTGGAGAGTGTTTTTTGGAGATGACAGAGAAATACAGATTCATGGTGCCTCAGAGAGGAAAGGACGGTCCCGAGGTCGGCATCGAGAAAAATAATGCAAGGCCTGTCAGATCAACAGACTGTCTGTGAAAAGAAATAAAACGTCATGTCGTACATGCGCTGATGACATCAGTACAAAGTAAAAATCGTTTGGACGTAGCGGGCGAAACCCTAGTGGAAAATCAAGTCCAGTTTTTCCTTCTCTTAAACTCGCAGGGCTGCGGTGAGCTTCAACCCTATAATAAAATAATGCACAGCAGTGCGTGTAGTGGATCTCTGTTTGAAAAATACTTGTGGAGAAAAAGAAAAACACATGGTGCGTAGTGTGGCACAAAACATATTTCATGCATGACTTTGGAGAATGTTAATAAGGATTAGAAACATACTTCAACTAATGTTCGGGTTCCCTCGTGGGGCCATGACTGATTTTTACTCATGTTTCCCAAATGGGGAGACATAACATCTGAGGTAAAAGTGAATATTTTTCCAAACAAAAAAGGTACAAAATGCTTTTAGGGGTATAATTTGTGAGCACGGTTAGGAGTAAAGGAATCATTCTTCTCTCTTAATAGCTAATTCTGAGTGCTTCTCTTGAATTCGCTCTCTTTTTGCAGTCTTTATTTCATTAGGATGTCATGTCAGGGGCCCTCAAGTCTCCCTCTGACCCCACACTCCGAGCACGGCTTCTGGTTAATGTTACATCAATATGGCTCTTGTAAAAAAAAAAAAAATGTAAAAATGCTTTAACTTACAGTGCATGTTCGGTTTCCAAGGAAAGATGGACCAATTAATCTGATTATAGTCTCAAATCCGACAACATGTGTACGCGTGTATCTAAGCATGTGGGATGCAGATGTGCGCTGTGTATGTGCGTGCCTGCAAATGTGTAACCGGCAGATCAGGCCAAAATGTTGAGAGGATACAGCAGCGGCCCTTCCACTGAGAATAAAACGAATGTCAGCTCTTCAAAAAAACTCTACAGCCTGTCAGATACAGAAACATCGGCACTACTTGAAATCCAACAAAAAACAAAAATGCCACCACACAAATCTAGTTTACTAATAAGGCAAACATTTACACCGCTGAGGGGTCCTTTTCACAAAGTATGTGAAAATTTACATTTGACAGAATTTTTAAAAAGTTTTTATTTAGAAAAAAAAAAATATATATATATATATATTATATACATAAATACAAAAAAAAAAGTGTGGTCTAAAACAGTATTACAATATCACAGTGTGCACAGTTAAAGATAAAAAGTAGACTTATAATCAATGTCAAGACAGGTCAAAGGAATTTCCCAAAGCCTCTGAAATGACTTGGATTTTCCTTTTAATATATGTCCAATCCTTTACATAATTATGGTTTCATTAATCAGGATTATCCAGTGACACTGTAAGGATTTCTGTTAGTTAACTGTTCAAAATTTCATGTTGAATGTTATTTACCCAGCAGACACATAACGTCATAAAACGTTAGTATTAAGTTAGCTTTAGGTTGTGATGTCAGGTGACCAAAATTCAATGTCTAGCCAGCATCTAAGGAAAATGTTATTTTGACATCCAATAACGTCAAACGACGTTGATATTTGGTTGTTTTTAGGTTGTGTTGAAAAGTTACCCAAATCCAATGTTGAGCCAACATCTTAAACCGACGTCATATTGACGTCAAATACTGACATTTATTTGTCAGGTACGGCAACCAAAATCCAACATCTGATAGACGTCATAGTTGTAAAGTCCACACAACGTCAGACTGTAACATTATTAAATGTTTATATTGGGTTGATTTTAGGTTGGACATTGACTCGCCCTGATGTTGGGTTCTGACGTCAACTCGATTTTCATTTCCAAACAAAATGCAACGTCCCCACAACGTTAGGCTACAACGTCAATCTGACGTCAGGTTGACACCCTGTGCCTGCTGGGTATGGTTTTGAATTACAAAATGAGACCTTGATCTCTGCCTCAACAACTTAAATGTTAAATGTAGTAACGATGTCACCTTTAATTTCCTTTTTTCGTAAGCTTGAAACAAAATATAATACTGTATGATATGTTCACAGTACAAACAAAAGGGTAATGAGCTGCCAGTACACTGTAAAAACATTAATGACAAAAAGTCAAGACAACAAATATTTGTATGTTGATTTAACTTATTTTGATAAGTTAATCAGGTTTCAACAACAAAAAAAAGTAAGTTCTACAAAGTTTAACCTAATCTATTTAGTCAGTTGGATTGATGTAAATTGAGATGACAAAAAAAGTTAATTTGATTGAACTAAAAAATTTAAGGCAGCAAGAATTTTTTTTTACAGCGTATTTGTTTCTATTACTGTAAAGTATTTGATATGTATATATATATTCATTTTCTTTTTGGCTTAGTCCCACAGCGGAATGAACCACCAACTTATCCAGCACATGCTTTACGCAGCAGATGCCCTTCCAGCTGCAACCCGTCTCTGGGAAACATCCATACACACTCATACACTACGGACAATATAGCCTACCCAATTCACCTGTACCGCATGTCTTTGGACTGGAGCACCGGAGGAAACCCACGTAAATGCGGGGAGAACATGCAAACTCCACACAGAAATGCCAACTGACCCAGCCGAGGCTCGAACCAGCGACCTTCTTGCTGTGAGGCGACAGCACTACCTATATATATATATATAAAACATTGTATATTAATAATTACAATAAAGGTCACTTTGCTAAAATATAGGGTTAAACTTTCACATTAGTTTAGTGCAGAGATAAAGATACCATATTACAACTTAAAAGTACAAACAAACAGAAATAACAATATATACCAAAATATGCAAACTGATTTATATATATAAATGAAATAGGGTGACATGGTAGCTCAGTGGTTAGCACTGTCGCCCCACAGCAAGAAGGTCGCTGGTTGGGGTCCCGGCTGGGGCAGTTCCTATGTGGAGTTTGCATGCTCCCCCTGTATTCGCGTGGGTTTCCTCCGGGTGTCCACAGTCCAAAGACATGTGTTATAGGTGAATTGAATAAACTAAACTGGCCGTAGCGTATGAGTGTGAATGAGAGAGTGTTTGGGGGTTTCCCAGTGCTGGGTGTTGGCTGGAAGGGCATTCACTGCATAAAATATGTGCTGGATAAGTTGGTGGTTTATTCTGCTGTGGCGACCCCTGATAAGCCGTAGGGACTAAGCCGAAGGAAAATGAATGAATGAATAAACATATACACATTGAATATATACATTATCTGCATTACATATTTACATTTACAAAAACTAATGTAAATAAAGCAAGCAATGTAATTTCAATTTGGGCCACTTTTTATTTTATTTTAATACCAACTATAAAGTATTTACCTTTCAGCTGAGAGCTACTAGTGCATCCACCCTTATTCGTCACATGACATCACATAGCCATTTATACAAGACAGCTCTATGCAAATACAGTCCACGTGTGAGTGACAGATGGCTGCTCGGAGACTGGGAAATAACGACAGGAAAGAGCCATGAAAAGGATACAGAAGTGAAATCATAAACCTCTGTCCAAGCCTTCATGCTCCATTTGATATCATAACACTAAAGCACTTAACACTTCAGAGCAGATCATTTGTTCTTCTCCGCTTACATTACTGGGTCCAACGTCATGGACGATGTGTTTACAGGGCTCTCTTTGAAAACTGTGACACATTAATGACCTTGTTTTGATTTGTACTGACTGACCTTGCTTTGCTAATAGAATGTATGCTGGTTGGGAGAGCTTCTACTGTAGACAAGTGGTTGTCAGGTGGTGGCTTTTGATATCAAAATATTTATTTGTTTGTTTGTTTATTTATTTTTTTATATTATTGAAAATCATAGTGCAGTGCTGCAAAAATGCCAGGATTTTAAATATAAACACAATTTTGAGTAGGAAAGTCAGACTTGTGAGTTTTACTACACAATATTCTGGCTTAAAATACGTTGTTGTTGTATTTCATATCACAGAATTATGTTTTTGTAACTAATAATTGTGATATATATATATATATACATACACACAGTTGAAGTCAGAATTATTAACCCCCCATGAATTATTAGCCCCCCTGTTTATTTTTTCCCCCAATTTCTGTTTAATGGAGAGCAGATTTTTTCAACACATTTCTAAACATAATAGTTTTAATAACTCATTTCTAATAACTGATTTATTTTATCTTTGTCATTATGACAGTAAATAATATTTTACTAGATATTTTTCAAGACACTTCTATAAAGCTTAAAGTGAGATTTAAAGGCATAACTAGGTTAATTAGGTTAACTAGGCAGGTTAGGGTAATTAGGCAAGTTATTGTATAACGATGGTTTGTTCTGTAGACTATCGAAAAAAAACTATAGCTTAAAGGGGCTAATAATTTTGTCCTTAAAATGGTGTTTAAAAAATTTAACTGCTTTTATTCTAGCTGAAATAAAACAAATAAGACTTACAGACATACTGTGAAAATGTCCTTGCTCTGTTAAACATCATTTGGGAAATATTTAAAAAAGAAAAAAAATATTCAAAGGGGGTTTAATAATTCTGATTTCAGCTGTATAAACAGGATATGTCTGTTTTCTACTGGTGAAAACAACTTCCATAATTTTCAATAAGATTTCTCAGCAATCTTTGTGAATTACACATGCTGAGGTTTTATTTGCATGTGTTGCAAAAAACAAAAATGTTGTTCTTACTAAAAACATTCTTCCTGGTTGTCAAATGAGAGAATTTACAGTCTAAAATATGTTACACAATCCATGAGTGTCATGCAGTGTTGAATAACTGTCTTAAAATGATTAGGTATGTGAGTGAGTTGTCCAAATCATTCAGACTGATTGATTGTTTTAATTGCATATACTGTAGCCATCAGGTAAAAACAAAAGCATGGCAGACATATTAACAGAGCAAATGTTTTTATGTTGATATACAAAAAACTAGGGATGTCCCGATCAGGTTTTTTGCCCTTGAGTCCGAGTCATTTGATTTTGAGTATCTACCGATACCGAAACCCTATTCGATACTTCTATAATACATAAAAAGAATAAAGAAGAGCGAAGAAACAGATCCAGGATGTTCCTTACTTTTTATTTAATTCACCTTATTTTAACATTCAACAACTCTTGTTGCACTTCTGTGAGGTAGCTTGAACAATCATGTAATAAATAACATAAATTCTTCACGTTTGGACTTTAGTGCAACAGTAAATATACAAAAAATCTAATATAAAAACAAACAGCACCTTAACTTAAAAAACCCGGCAGGCAATCTCAAGTTTACATATCTCACAGTTTGCTATGGCAATGTTGTCGTCATCAACTTTAAAATACCTCCAGACCACAGACACACTCGCGCTTTCTGTTTCAAGCTGCTTCCGTGTTATACTTTGCTGGCATTTAACCAATAGCATCTCTGCAACAAAGTGATGTCATGCCGCACGCGTTGCTGTTTCGGTGTCAAGAAAGCTGTCTAACTCTGTGCCGCCACATAACTATAGATGTGTTCAAATATAATAAGAAACAAATATATAGTATTTAGGTAGTGCTGTCACCTCACAGCAAGAAGGTCACTGGTTCAAGCCTCGGCTGGGTCAGTTGGCGTTTCTGTGTGGAGTTTGCATGTTCTCCCTGCGTCCGCGTGGGTTTCCCCCGTGTGCTCCAGGTTTCCCCCAAAAATGCAAAGATATGCGGTACAGGTGAACTGGGTAGGCTAAATTGTCCGTAGTGTATGAGTGTGAATGAGTGTCTATGGATGTTTCCCAGAGATAGGTTGCAGCTGGAAGGGCATCCGCTGCGTAAAACATGTGCTGGATAAGTTGGCGGTTCATTCCACTGTGGCGACCCCAGATTAATAAAGGGACTAAGCCGAAAAGAAAATTAATGAATATATATAGGAAATTTTCTCAGTATGTCTGATAATATTTTTTCTTCTGGAGAAAGTCTTATTTGTTTTATTTCGGCTAGAATAAAAGCAATTTTAATTTTTTTAAACACCATTTTAAGGACAAAATTAATAGCCCCTTTAAGCTATATATTTTTTTGATAGTCTACAGAACAAACAATCGTTATACAATAACTTGCCTAATTACCCTAACTTCCCTAGTTAACCTAATTAACTTAGTTAAGCCTTTAAATCTCACTTTAAGCTGTATAGAAGTGTCTTGAAAAATATCTAGTAAAATATTATTTACTGTCATCATGACAAAGATAAAATAAATCAGTTATTAGAAATGAGTTATTAAAACTATTATGTTTAGAAATGTTTTGAAAAAATCTTCTCTCTGTTAAACAGAAATTGGGGAAAAAAATAAACAGGGGGGCTAATAATTCAGGGGGGCTAATTATTCAGGGGGGCTAATAATTCTGACTTCAACTGTTTATATTCAAGTCCTGATCAGGAGGTAACGTCCGATTCAGATTCAGAGTATGAAACTGCATAATTTGCCCTGATTTCTGATCCCTTAAATGGATCTGGACGTCCCTAACAAAAAACACTACCTTCTGAAGCTTTGGTAAAAACCGTCAATCCTTGAACTATATTAAAAAAATCATCAAAGATCATCAAAATGGCGCAATCGAAAATTGAAAATGTACACTCCCTCATGTGGTGTTTTCTTCTGTTGAACACAAACTAAGACATTTTGAAGAATGCTTATTGCTGGGACCTATCAACATCCATAGTCAATGAAAAAAAAAATGTATGGAAGTCAATGAGTACCAGCTATACCAACATTTTTCAAAATATCTTCTTTTGTGTTCAACAAAAGAAAAAACTCAAACACATTATGAACAAGGGAGAGGTGAGTAAATGGCAGAATTTTCATTTCTGAATGAACTTTCCTTTTAAATGACCATGACACATAAAAATAATGAAAATGAATATATATGTATGTTTTTTAAATGCAAACCATCGATACACTAAAACAAACCAGAGCCTCATAACCAGCTATTTTTTTTTTTTAAAGTAGCCCAGTTTTGATATTCAAATACATTATGCTCATATTTTAATTTATATTAGGAATAATATATTACACTCTTGCAAAAGAGCGTATGCAAACAAGGATGAATGTGACAGCAAATACAGTAGTTTGGATTGTAGCAGACTGTTTATCTGACAGATGGAGATGTTTTGGGGCTTGTGGGGTGCTCAGGCTCTGCCCTCAGGTGGTTTGGCAGCGTGTCCCGCCACTGCAGAGCTGAAGAAGGAGGGCAGAGAGGAGTCTGGCGCACGGTGTGATGTGGAGCTGGAGGTCAGGGCTCTGCCGCCTTTCCAGCTGAGTACCAAGCGCCACACACCGGCTCTGGTTTCATGTTCTGGGCCGGGGGTCAGGATCGCTTTTCCCCTGCTAACTGCAGGGGCAGGGGCCGCTCCTCACGCCTGACAACAGACAGACGCCCACCTCGGGAGGGGGGAATACACTTACTCACTCACTCCCCAGAAAAAACAACAGAAGCAGGGAAGCCAGCAGAAGAGATGGATTGGTCTGAGATGGAAACATGTTTGAGGCCTTTGCAGAAATGTTCGACTCCAACGGCAATCTTTTTAGGGGCAAAATATGCAAAAGTCAAGTCTATCTATTCTCCATATGTGACTGGAGTGAGCTGAGCTATCCAGGTCTTACTGCTGAATAAGCAGTTCTTACGTTCAATGTTTCTTCGAAACACTATTATGTCTGAACAGCATGTTTGTGTTTGTGGTTATGAATCCTGCCAAAAAGGATGGGCATCAGGAGGACTGGTATTAAAAAAGAAGAAGAAGTGTACTATCAAAACAACAGGATTCACAAGGTAAAACAGAATAAAGAGGATGCATTGTTTGACACAAAAACACAGAATGCATAATGGCTCAATATTAATCAGCCGGTATTTTAGTTTTTTTTTTTTTAAACTCTCACTTGGATGTAAACAAAGACACATGAGTCTTCATTAAAATGCCACTATGGAATAAATCATCTTCTTTTATTCGATTTTCAGAAATGCTTCATATTTCATTCCCTCTTCCACTGTTTTTTTTTACACTAGGAGATCATTTTGCTGCACTTTCGAGTGCTGGAAATTCCCAGGAAGATGTATTGTGGCTCTTTTCAGAGAAATATTAGCATCCAGCCAGGAGAGACATGGAAGTACAGAGGAGAGGGGGAGAGAGGAGAGAAAAAAAAGGCACAGACGATCAGTATCATGCTTTCAGGAATTGTCTTTTTTTGGTCTCAAGAAAATGCCATCACTGCATAAATAAATAAAAAATGCAAGATGAGACCTGGCCTAAGCATGACATCACAAAGTACTCAGTCCAAGTCTTTTCTTAAATATATTTGTTTAAAAATTGTATCAGTTCTATTTTTGTGAAAGGAAATCAAATCACATCTGGGGATAAAATCAGCTTAAGTTTATTTGAAAGCATTCATTTAGGAACAAAAAAGCCTTTGATTTGATTATTATTGGCAACCATTTTACACTAAAGCAAGTATTAATAATTATATTAATACTCTTAATGTTTTCTACTGTCTATACTAGTTTACGCATTAGTTCCACCAACACAATCTCACTGCAATTTAAAACCTTTTGATTTAGTGGCTAAATCTCATTAGTTTGTACAATCCTACAGTACATTCACAAATTGCTCATCCCCCAATGAGGGGTAGGAATAGGGGTGGGATTTGAGGGCATGCCTTTCTTTTAAAAATTGTCCATTTTCATACAAATTAAATTATATGAATCCACTGCATTAAAAAAAAAAAGCCAGATTAATTGGTGGTTCATTCCGCTGTGGCAATCCCTGATAAATCAGAGACTAAGCCGAAGAATAGTGAGCAATTAAAATCATACGAATTCACATGAATTAGCCACTTTTCTTAGAATTCGTGAAATAGTTATGTTTACTTGTGAGATCTGGCTTGTCCCAGTTGTGTCCACTGTAATTGGTTCACTGTAAACAATATTTCATTTCTTATTTATTGATTTGCAGTGTTTGTAGTAATCAGTGGTGTAAAGTAACAAATAACAAATACTCAAACTGTTGTAATTGAGTAGTTTTTCCTCAGGAATTGTACTTTACCAAGTAGTTTTAAAAATGTGTACTTTTACTTTCACTTGAGTACATTTTTAGTGCAATATCGGTACTTTTACTCCATTATTTTCCTTCAATCAGTAGGTACTACTTCATTATTTTTCTTATCTATGAGGATTGGCTAGTAGAGAAGAAGTAGAAGCAGTACTAGAAATAGAATAATAAGTTCTGTGATTGCCGTCCAATCAAATCAACATAGAAAATCGCATAATACAGACCAACCTCTAGACACAAAATCGTTACACGCTATAACCAAGAGACTGTCTAGACTTCTTGTCACTGATGAGAAGATGGTGGATGTCTACTGTATGATGACTGAAATCACCAAATGACCTTAAATAGTCACTAAACGAACTACAGAATGTTACGTTTCCACACACACATTCACAAATTGACACATCAACCTTTCACAGTGTAATACTCACTACTCACTACTCTTGAGTACTTTTAAAAGGGCTACTTTTTACTCATACTTTGAGTAATATTTACAAAAGATACTTTTACTCTACTTGTGCTACATTTTTGGGTAAGTAATGGTACTTTTACTTGAGTATGATTTTTCCGTACTCTTTCCACCATTGGTAGTAATCAAGATTATGCTCTTGCTCTATCTTAACTCATGATGAATCCAGAATATTCCTTTAATTTCTCTGACCATGAAATTAAAACCCATTGTGTTTACAATGCTGAGACTGTGTATTTAATTCCTCCAAATATTCTGACATAAGATTATTAAAAATGTTTCAACATCTGCAATCCACTTTTTTCCCCCCTGTCTCTCCTTCTTCTTTCATTCCAATCTCCATCACTGTGCCTCCGCCTAACATCCAAATATTTCTGCTCTCCACTTTTTGAAGCCGCCATGGGTCTTTTGACCTCCAGCACAAATCATTTTAGCTGCTTGCGGGGGGCTCGCAGTCCCATGGAGGTATGGAAATATGATCCCCACCATCTCCTGCTCGCGTTTGTTTTCCTTGGTCCAGTCAGCGATGGGCCGATCAGCAGTGATCCCCAGCGCGACAGAAGATCAGGACCGTGGGTGGGGAAAACAGGAGATCTTGCTGTTTTTTCAGTTTACTTTAACCTGTCTCCTACTGGAGTTCCCCTCAGTCCTGGGAGGGAGATAAGGTATATTCAGACCGCTACTTTGGGATTCAGGATTTCATTCCGGATTTACACACACCGAGCAATGACACTGATGCACAGCATATTTCTTTTTGTTCAAGCTTAAGGTGTCAAAAATGACTTCCACATACACACATGCGAATGCAGGAAGACAGAAATTCAAGTTTGTACAAAAAAGCTTTACACTTTGCTGTGTTCCAATGTTCAAGTTCAGTGAACACTAACCTGCAAATATGAATCGTGAAGATTGATGTTTCTCAATAGAAGATAGATTGGACATTAACATAGTAATTGTTTCAAATGAGTTAGTGATAATAACGTAGCATTTTATTGGAGCAATATACAATCAGGATAAACTTTATAAATTTAATGTTATGATTTAAATTTAAATTTAATATTATATACTCCAATAGTTGCACAGGACAGGTTACAACAAAAAAAAAAAAACAAGAAAAAAAACTATATATATTAGGTCCCTGTATATAATTAGTATATAGTAATTGTATATAAATATTATATAATAATAATTATATAATAATCATATATAATTATTATATATCTATATAATTATTAGCCCCCCTGAATTATTAGCCCCCCGTTTATTTTTTTTCCCTAATTTCTGTTTAACGGAGAGAACATTTTTCAACACATTTCTAAACATAACAGTTTTAAAAACCTATTTCTAATAACTGATTTATTTTATCTTTGTCATGATGACAGTAAATAATATTTTACTAGATATTTTTCAAGATGCTTCTATACAACTTAAAGTGACATTTAAAGGCTTATCTAGGTTAATTAGGTTAACTAGACAGGTTAGGCTAATTAGGCAAGTTATTGTATAACGATGGTTTGTTCTGTAGACTATCGGAAAAAAAAATTGCTTAAAGGGGCTAATAATTTTGTCCTTAAAACGGTGTTTAAAAAAATTTAAATTGCTTTTATTCTAGCCGAAATAAAACAAATAAGACTTTCTCCAGAAGAAAAAATATTATCAGACATACTGAGAAAATTTCCTATATATATATTCATTAATTTTCTTTTCGGCTTAGTCCCTTTATTAATCTGGGGTCGCCACAGTGGAATGAACCGCCAACTTATCCAGCACATGTTTTACGCAGCGGATGCCCTTCCAGCTGCAACCTATCTCTGGGAAACATCCATAGACACTCATTCACACTCATACACTACGGACAATTTTGACTTTAAAACGGATTTTAAAAAATTAAATACTGCTTTTATTCTAGCTGAAATAAAACAAATAAGACTTTCTCCAGAAGAAAAATTATTATCAGACATACTGTCAAAATTTCAAAATTATATATACACACACACATTCTCAGAAATAAAGGTTCAAGGGCTGTCACTGGGGCAGTACCTTTTCAAAAGGTACATATTTGTACCTGAAGAGTCCATATTGCATTTGGGTACTGATATGTACCTTTGAGGTACCACTAAGGACTCTTTAGGTACAAATATGTACCTTTTGAAAAGGTACTGCCTCAGTGACAGCTCTCATACCTTTATTTCTGAGTGTATAGTATATATTTGTCTTTAATTAATTATTTTAAAAATAAAATAAATTAATAGGTGAACGTACAGTAGCTAAATTAGTACACCAAGGAAATTAATATTAGTTCACATCAGTAGATGCTTAGGAAACATGTAGCATAACATATCACGTATAGGATAATTAAGATGATTTACAAAGTTACGATTTATGAAGATAGCTGTGATTTTTATCACCGATTTAATCTAAGATTTAATGATTTAGTCTATTTATTGATTTTGAGAAGATGCTTATAATGGAAGTTAAAAGGATCAATAATTTATATATCAAAAAGAAAAAATGATAATAATAATAAAAACATACTAGCATCAATTGTTTTAATGTTAAATTTGTTCTACATACAGAAAATATACTTACATCAAATATGAGGCAGACTGCATTTTTTTGATTGCACTATCCTCTTAAATTGTAGAAAATCAATTTCTAGCTTGAGTATTTTTCTAATAATTCTGCTTAATATAGCTTAGAAGCATCATTCCTATACATTAATGGTACAATGATGCTCCAACTGATACTCCTCTCTTTCCCTTTGTAACGAAAATGAAGAAATGCCACAATCTGGAACGCGGAGCTTCAGGACTGTGGTCATGAGGAGGAAGGTAATTGGCTGGTTGTGGTAATCAGATTTGGTTTCAGAGCATCTGATCTGCCATAACAGACTTCCAACTAGTTGAACGAGTAAATAAAGAACTGTGGGAGCTCCAGCTGAAGGCAGATTACCTCTAGCTCCAGGAGGGTCCGACCCGGAGGAAGATTATTCCACGTGAAGGAAAACCGAGCGGGAGCAAAAGACCACAATGCATCCAGCAAGACCCAACAAAAGTCATTTCTTCAAGTGAACCATGAAACGCTCTCAATATAAGATACACACATGGTGAGGCAGGTTTTGAAATCTAAAGAGACAGTTCGCCCAAAAATGTGCAAAAATCTGCTTTTATTCTAGCCGAAATAATTAAAATAATACTTTCTCCAGAAGACAAAATATCAGACATACTGTGAAAATTTGATCATTTAAAAACATCACTTGGGAAATATTAAAATAAATCAAAATATATCTATCTATCAATCCATCCATCCATCTATCCATCCATCTATCTTTTGTGATCCTCATAAGAAAGAAAATCATATAGATTTTTATACACATTGAGCTCAGTAAATTATGACAGGATTCCAGTTTTTCAAAGTTTCTCCTTTTTTGTTTGTTCCACATAAAAAAGAAATACATTTAGATTTTATATCCATCTCAAGTATCCACATGAAGTTGATTAACCTCATTTTCAAAATATCTTCAGTGATCCACATGAGAAGGAAACTCATATAGATTACAAAACAAGTGAATAATGACAAAATTGTCTATTTTGAGTGAACTCCCCAATCCAAAACCAATCACAATTGTAACCCTGGACACAAAACCAGTCTTATTTTTTTTGGGGGGGTGGATTATTGTATGGGTTAAAATTATTCTTTTTTTTAATGACCAAAAATGATTATAATATTAAGTAGATCATATTCCATGAACTTTACCTTTCGTAAAATAAATCAATAACTACATTTTTTTAATTAGCACTGTGCATTGCTAAGCAGTTTACTGTTCTTTAAGCATTCTGCAGCTCTGCACAAGAAGTTTAGCCAGAGGATGGTCGTGTCCAACTGAGCCTGGTTTTACTCAAGGTTTTTTCCTTCACTTTCATCAATTGGTGAAGTTTTGTTTCTCGCCACTGTCGCGACTGGCTTCCCAGCAGGCACACAACATCATAAGAAGTTAATATTAGGTTAGCTTTAGATCATGACGTCAGGTGACCAAAATTCAATATCTAGTCAGCGTCTAAGGACAAGGTTATTGTTGATATTTGGTTGACTTCAGGATGGACACTGATGTTGGGTTCTGACGTCAACCCGGATTTTCATTTCCAAACAAAACCCAATGTCCCTATGACGTTGGGGTACAGTGGGGTACAACGTCAATATGACATCATGTTGACGTCCTGTGCCTGCAGGGTTGCTTGGTTTGGGACTTGTGGAGCTGCGCATCGATGGATTTGCTCTTCAGATTTTGAACTTTCAGAACTGATATTTAAACCACACTGAACTGAACTGAACTTCAACTCTGAAAACGACTGACACAGTTTCAATCTACTAGAACATCTATGTTAAGATGCCTTGACACAATTTACATTGTAAAAGCACTATAGAAATAAACCATGAATTGAATTTACTGTAATAAACAACATTAAAGGTGATATTCTCAATATTTTGAACCCTCAAATTGCACATTTTCAGATTGCTGTATCTCAGCAATCAGATAATCTCAGATAAATGTGATCCTAATCCAAACCAATTGTAAGCTTATTTATTCATGCATGAATCAAAAAAAAATACACTTATGACTGGTTTTGTAGTCCAGGGCCACAATTATTAAACTTGTGCTGAAATAACACCCAAACACTTTCTAATTCTAGACTTTTTTCCACCATCAAGGGCTATTGTACTTTATGGAACTCCATTCAGAAGCAGGGTTAAATGGAGGGAGCAAACTGCTTAATGCATGCGTGAGTTTCTGTGCACTGTCTGCCATCCTGAGCCCCATCAGATCCCTCTCATGCTCACTTGGCTGTGAGAGAGGCTTCGGAGGGAGGAAGTGGCAGCGGTGCCATTCCAAAGCACTGTCCCATTCCACCTCATTCTTCCCTCTTTTCTCCCTCGGACACAAATAATAGGATTAGAGCACACAGCTTCCGTCAGTCCCTCCATTCAGGACAATGCGGCAAAGAGCTTAGTAAGATAGCCTTGGATAGCGGAGCAGACCTGTCATTCAAATGGCCTAGTACTTTGGCTGTTGGGAGGCTAATCTCATTAGGATATGAAAAAAAGAAAGAAAGAGAGGGAGAGACGGAGGCTGAAAAGTCCAAGATGAGATTTGATTATCATCCTCATAACTTGCATCTGAGACATGCGCCAAGCTTAAATCTTCTTGTCTATGACAAGACAGTTGAAACACTCTCGCAAGACAACTTAATAGTCCCGGATTATATTGGAGGATGTGGAAGCTTTGAAAGAGGATGATAATTGTTATATTGCTGGATTACGATGGCTTGTGGGGAAATGTAATAATATAATATATTGTGATAATAATGAACGTGCACAATATTATTATTGTGGGCGCTTTGAAATACCAGTAAAAATATATATGCTTTTGAATACCTGTTAAGAATATTCCGATTGCTTATAGACTTAGTAGAATGTTTATTTGATATTAATGATTATATTGAATTAAATCATATGCCTGTTGTTTGTTAACACTTAACAGTAATGCTCCGTATGTTACCATTTAAATAAAATTTAAAATGAAAAATGGTGGGTAATAGGGCTGCACAATATATCGTTTCATCATAGCTATTGCAATATACGCATACACAATAGTCACATCACAGAATCTGCAATGCTGAACCACTATTATAATTGACCAGTAGCCACATTTGAAAACACTCATGATTTGTGAAGTTATTGCAACGTTTAACCATAGAGTTACCAGAACATTTATTATTTATATGTGTTTTTATTATTTAAGTCCATTTAACATATTCAGGAATAAAAAATAATGTTTCTAATTTTAAGAAAGATTAATTGTATTTTTGGTATATACAAAAAAAAAAACAAGCAATAATATATCATAAAAAATAAGATTGCTTATCGTACTACAGGAATAAGAATGACTAAAGTTTGTACAGGACTAACAGCACAATCTGTGCATTAAAATACTCCTTGGCAATGATGTAATGATAGCATAATGATGACGTATTTATTTTTAACTGCGCAAGGCTTAAATAAAAATAGTGTTTTCAAATGAAGATAAAAGTTTGATCAAAGGTTTACGAGAACTGAAAGGCTACAGTGCTTCACATTTTCTTCACAAATTTCCGATAAAAGGTGGATTGGATTACTTGTTGGCAAAAATTGATCACAGTGGATCAGTTTGTCGTATGGCGGGGAGTGGTTATTGAAAATAACACCACTGTCGAAGACATCGTACAGAGCGAAGAAGCAGAAGAAGAAGGTATGCGGTGATATAAATCAGGTGAGGTGAAAAACGTATACATATCATATAATTTCATCTATTTGCCATCTAATTACAAAATATAATTAAAGTTAGAGTTATTTTGACGAAATTATGACAGAATTAATATTGCTAGACTTCCAGAAAATCATAAAGTGCTGTATATGTTATTTGTAGAGTATCATTGCTCTACTGTATTTCTGAATGTTTGTTATTGGTTTATTAGATTTTATGTAGATGCACTCTGTTACAAAATTATCCCAATGTACAGAAAAGTATGAATTCTTTCCAAATAGAGCTATTCATTTCATCTGGTGAAATTATATATTCAGTAATCGCAATATATATCGTATGAAAATAAAATAACGCAATGTCAGTTTTTTTTCCTATATGTGCAGCGCTAGTGGGTAATGTTAATTTCTGCGTCAATCATTAATAACTCTTTAACATCAAATGTCATAACCGTTTATTTAAAAGAACTTTTCACACTTTATAATAGATTTATTAGTTAATGTATTTACTAAACTAATAATGTACAATAATTAGCATATAATAACTGCAGTAGTTCAGTATTTATTAATGCCTTATTAAAAAAAGTCGTGCTTGTTAACATGAGTTACTTCACTGAGTCAACATGGACTAACTAACTAACAGGAATGAAGGACTGTTTTTATTTATTGACGTTAACAAAGATGACTAAATACTGCAATAAATGTATTGCCCTTTGTTATTCATATATTCAATAACTCATACATTTAGGTGTATGTTTAACTAATATTAACTATAACTTCTTTAACAAATTCAGCTATTTTTCACTATTGATATTTACTAATGGGACCTTATTGCAAATTCTTACCTACTCTATATAATCCTTTTGCAATTTCATGTACATTTAAATACAACACAATGTTGTTATTATACATGTATAATAAGTAACTTTTTTGCAGCTCATGTCAATATTGACATAATACTGCACATCATTATTAAATCATATCATATTAGATCATAATACTGTAATATGTCTAATTATGTTGCAGTTATTTTTGCCATTTAATTTGATTGGTTCATTCGCAAACCCAATAACCTTGTTTTGAAATAAGCCCACTTGCATAATGTCTTCATGCACAGGTAGAATGTGTTAGGTGGGTGTGATAGTGAGCCGTGGCATCACTTTCCACCCCAGTGCCATTGTTTTCTAGAGTCCCTGTGAAAAGCCTGTGTGTAGGAATAACACTGGAGACACTGAAGCTCCATCACCATGTTAAGAATACTGTGGTACAGAAACCAGAAAACAGCCTACAGCAACATAAAAGAGAGGAGTTTTGGAAAGATGTGTTTATGGTGTTACTTGCATAGTGGATCGTGTTCATTTATGTGTGCAACTATAAGTAAACAATATGTAAACTGGCTTGATATCTAAATCATACCAACAAACACTTACATACATCTTGCATTGCATTGTATTTGTGGGTAGGGTTGTGTGTTTATTCAACAAATGAGTGTCCATACTGTATGTAAGTTCTCTGGAAAATAGTTCTGCAATTATTTTAGTGGCACTATGGTTAAGAAATTACACACTAAAGTTATCCAACTATTCCAACCAGTATTTCAAATTACAGCTATAAGAAATATCTTAATATGTTATTTCACATTATGCAATTCAGCATCAAGGCTGAATGATAAAATTATAGGTTATTCTAAGAAATTAATTTTAAAAAATGTAAAAAAAAAAATGTGGGTCAAATCTGAGATATCACATTGCATCAAATACAAATCACACACAAAATAAAATAATAACTTTACATACAATGATGCAATTTGTAAAGAGAATTGTATATTGAATATTTACATATGCACTGTAAAATCCAAAAAGTTAAGGTAACTCAAACCATTTGAGGAAACCGATTGCAACAAACCATTAAGTTCAAAAACTAATCCTAATAAGTACTGTGAACTTAATCCATTTGAGTAAACGAAGCATTTTGAGCACAGTAAAACCCAATAAATTAACAGAACTCAAATCAACTGAGTACTGTAAAACCGAATAAGTTAAGGCAACTCAAACCGTTCGAGGAAACCGATTGCAACAAACCATTTGAGTTAAAAAACTAATCTATATGAGTACTGTGAACTTACTCCATTTAAGTTGAAGTAACAAGGTATTTAAGGAACTCATTACCTTCAACACTGAGTTCAAAACTCTTTTCAAATGAGTAGAATGAACAAAATTTTGAGTTCACTACACTCATTTAATTTGATAAAGTTGACTGTTGGGTTTAAGTGAATTTAAGGATATAAATGCATTTAAAAAGTAATCTTTGCAAATATAAAATGCCAAAATGTGTTTAAATGAGTGTTTCATTTTTATTCACGGAAACACGCACATATATATGAAACAACATCCCAACCTGAATATTGAAAAACAAGCAATTTTGGTAAAATACTATATTTTAGGATTTTATATTTTAATTTTATATATTTTTGAAGGACAGAAAGTATCATTGATGATAACTAATTATTATTTAATTGACTGTAGAGTAAAAATACAGTTAATCAGGTCAATTTCTAATGCCCAGAGGAAAAAAATATTGAAACTGTATTACACTTTTACTGTTTTGATGCCTGAAACTACCCTTCTCTTTTGTCTTTCACCAGCGAATGAAAGAACTAGAATATGGATCTCATATAAAAAATAAATAAATTGAATTTTAAAGAATGTGATGAAAATGTATTAATAATTGGAACAAGTAGATTAATAATTCAGTTCAAGTAAAAACCCTTCACACTTCAAAAATCATTAAGTGTGCCAAGCGAAAATCAACAAAACCTTTTCAATTGAAAACTAGAATATAAGACAACATTTTCATAATATCACATTCACATATATAAAGTGGATCGAGATATATTAGCTCTTGCAAGTACTGTATTTATAATAGCAAAATAAATACCCTTTCAAATTGGCTCTAGCTGGCACATTAAACATACAGACATAGCATACACACTTCCAATGGTTAAATACTATCACAGCTGTGGAGAACATACAGTAACACATCTAAAAGAGCACAGACTAAATAATCTATTCCATGAATGAATTTAAGAGCGAAATTCAGCCATCGAAGGCTCCCCTCTACAGCAGAAAAAAAACATCCCGTTAGGTCAAAGCGTTAAACGTCTGGTGGTGGGGGGTTTGTGGCACTAGTCTTGAGATGACAGATGATTGCATCATTTTAATGCTGCCAGCAGAGGCAGGGCTAATGTTGACACAAACCTAATACTTCCTTGCAGAGGAACAGGCTGGCTCAGACTCGGCCTCATCCCAGAGCTGAGCGCTTCGAGGCCCTTCAACACGCCAAGCAAAAAAAAAAAAAAAAAAAAAAAACTGAACACAGCACCATTACTGCCTTTTCTCATACCTTCATAAAAGCACAGCTCTCGATTATTGCATTTTCAACAAAATATTCCAAAAACAAATCTGATTTACGGCTTTGAAACAATGATAACATAAGGCGTTCTGGGTGTATTGGGAGGGTGTACGGCGCCAGTCATGTAGAAAACACACTGCCAGGACCAAAATCCACTCATGTCAGCGGGAATGCAGCATCCCGCTCGCAAAGCAGAGCTAATTAAAAAACAACACATCGCAGGAGGACGCCCCCACGGTGCTAAAATAGAACTATCAGCACACCGGGGGATCATCCACAACTTCCTACTTCAAGCAAATTATCCCTGGACCAAGACTAACAACAGACTTGAGCCACGTTCCACTGACACTAAAGGCCAGAGGGGAACATCCCAACTCTCAGCATTCCAGTAATGCAATTATGAACACTTCTTCTGTTAAACAACACTGTACAATTGCACTGCAGCAGTTGTGGTATCTATCTAAATTATCTATCTGTCTATCTATGTATTGGCACACACTGAGTGCACAGAAATTCCACATTAGTTCAGTACATAACACTGATTTTGGTATTCAAAATGTTAAATATTAATAATAATAATAATAATAATAATAATAATAAATAAATAAAATATGAAAATGCAAAAAACATGTTCTTTCTCTCTCACACAAAGACATTGCTGACAATTTATTCACACTATCATGACATCATTTGCAGAAAAAAAACTTACAATTTCAATTAGGTATGTAGCAAACATTGTAAGACTACATTAAAAACAAGTGTTTATATCATAAATATAGATATTAATAAAGCAACATTATAAATATTTTAAAATATGCAAAACAGTTCTAACATTTATTTTTAAGTCCAGCTTTTCTTCATTTAAATGTTGATTTTACAATAATAAACTACAAATTAATTACATTATATTATAATAGTAAAACAATTAAATATTATAATACATGTATTATATAATTATAATAAAAAATGTTTAGAGAATGTACAATAGTCTGTTGAAAGAAAGAAAGAAAGAAAGAAAGAAAGAAAGAAAGAAAGAAAGAAAGAAAGAAAGAAAGAAAGAAAGAAAAGAAAGAAAGAAAGAAAGAAAGAAAGAAAGAAAGAAAGAAAGAAAGAAAGAAAGAAAGAAAGAAAGAAAGAAAGAAAAATGTCAAGAGTAGGCTGTATCTAGCAGAGATTCAATCAACTGAATACCAATTCTGGGTAATCTGCAATACTGCAGTAAAGAGAATTCCTAATAGTTTGAAAACACATTTATATTTCCATAACCTGTGTCTTTAATTGGCACTAACGCAAAGGTCTGCAGAGCCATTTAAAGAACATTATATGCAGATCGTAATTCCAGAGCTAATCCTCTAATAACGAAAGCCTGTTATTCCAAGTTACTCTTGAGCTACAAGCGGGGTGAAATTTCCGCGCCAAAACAAGCTATAAATTCCCGCCGGTAAGCTAGTGCTGTAAATAGCTGACAGAGAGGTGTGAATATGAACGTTTGCCCAATGTCGTGATTTACGGGTCTAATGATTATAGGGCATGAATCAATTGATGCTAGCATGTCATTAGGCGGAGTTTCAGAAACGGCTAAAGTCTTCAAGTTGGAGCCACGGGCGATTTGCGGGGTTGACAAGTACAACCTTAAATGTATGCCATAAAAGTCAGAAAGGTGCCAATTACATCTACTAAGTGGCCCGTCGTTGTGAAATAAATAAACAAATATTATTGCTAGCTACCTGTGGGTAGACCCCCATAGCAGAGGAGTAGCAAAAAACGAAAGTGCTGTTTATGAAATGACAAATATTGTGACTTGAGGAAGAAAAGGAGACTAGGAAAATGTGATTTAGGTCGCCAACAAGAAACTAACATTTGCCTGGCATCTACGGAAACGTTACAGAGGTGCAATTAATCTACATGCAAAGGGAAAAATATATTTCCCAATGACAGGTAAACAAAAACAGTCATTAAATATGGTTATGTAGTCTAAACATAATAGGCTACCACACTGATGGAATAACCTAGTTGACGTGTTTGGCCTGTCTCAGTCGTCCCCAGGGTAATGGAGTATAAGACCAGAGCTATGAAATTAATTTTGTTAACACTAACTCTTTACTGTCAAGCGGAAAGAGCTGGCGACTATTAAAGTCAGGCGGTAGACGTGGCCCTTTAATTGTTGCTTGGTGTCGGATAGGGACCTCCCAGTTATCGCTATCAAAGCGGCAGCGATATTTCAAAACCCCTGACACAAAGGCTATAGCGAAAGAAGTGACATACATGTGGAGAAGACATGCAACATAAGGCGCCCTGCGGTCCACTCACAGCTTCAGGACCGGGTGAATATCAACACAGCACCCTCCCACTGTGCACACTAGAATATCACATACCATGACTGCATGAATTTTTAAAGAACGAAGAATAAGGAGTCGGATTCAAGAAAATTTTAATTAGTATTACGCATGATATTTAAAAAGACGTTTATGTGCATAGCATTTTACCGTTTGGACATTCATGGTGATGCTGAATTAATTCAAAAACATTCTCCAACTGAACAATAGAAATGGCCACTGTTGCATAAAAGAACAACAGTAATAATAGCTATTATATACCTAAATTAGCTTAAATATTATCATTAAAATCATAATGTAATTTTGAGATTACTGGATGAATTTTAATAAAAAGAGAGCTAGTGCGTTATTTGCGAGAAGACAAAATATATTGAAAATGTATTAATATATTTTGTTTTAATAAAATAATTTCTTTACGATAATGTGCAAGTATAAGTAGCATAAAATAAAGATGGATTAATTAAAGGATGACCATGCGTTAAACAACCGTAGGCCTGCTGTACAAATAAGGTGATCAATTTGGCTAATATGCAATATTGTACTGCTACATGTGATAAAATAATTATTCCGTCCTCGAATCATCAAAACGATCGAATAAACCACCCAATTAAATTAAATCAATGAATTATGATTGCAACTGCGACGCAGAACATCACAAGCCACAAAGTTCACATGGAAAATCACTAGATTAACGCCTATCATATAACAAATAAAAGAAGAATATGATGCATAAACACAAAGTAAATTCATTTTGGCTATAACCTGAATAAGTAGGCCTGTAATTCCAGGACAAACGCATTTAAGGATACAGCGCACTTATGCGGCTCAATTGTAAAAACACAATTGTTGACAAGTTCAACAAAATCATACTAACAACGCTAAGTATTTATTTCAACTTTACTCAAGGAAATACTGGGAGTATTTGTGCGTAAAACGAAAATTGTGTCACTTTTTTTGTTGATCACACTTGAATAATAAAATAATTCTTCTATTAGAATTTAACATGCCTGCGCGTTACACCAATAATATTGCTTAAATAATCCATGCTCTTACTGTTGGTAGTCATATTTGCAGTAAAGTTTCCTCTCCCGGAAGTAGCAGCTGGTGGTGAGCGGTTGTTGACACACGGCGCATTGCAAACACTCCTCGTGCCATGAAGACTCGTTGACGCGCATCAGAAAGCGGTCGGATATCGGCCGCTGGCACCCCTCACACACCGCCTGGTGATGGCACTCCGTCCCTGGAGGGTAAATGCATTATTTTAATAAAATAAATATTTTACACAAATGGGTAATTATTGAACAAATGTTTGTAATATATTTCTGCATACTATAGATACTCATAAACCAATATGACATTGTGGAAAAAAGGCGACCGAATAATATTACGTGTGATATTAATTGTTTATTAATTCTTCTTTTTTTTCTTCTTCTTCTTCTTCTTCTTATTATTATTATTATTATTATTATTATTATTATTATTACTACTACATACGCACAAAAATTAAAATGTTGTACAATATATATCTGACAAAACTAAATTGACACAATTAACCTATATGCTTAAATAACTGGCAATTTAATATTTGCAATTGTATTTATGTACCCTTCAAGAACGTGTAAACAAAACCTCCAGTTAAAAAAATAAATAGCCTAATGGGGGGAAAAGAAAAGCGAATATAATTGTGCACATGTTCTTGTTATTTTGTTTTTATTTTTATTTTTTGTTGACCTTTTTTTTTATTTCTGTCCATCTACCATTCAAACATTACAGTTATTTGTTAGAATTAAGCAAACATAATAAGATGCAATTGTGCAGCTGTGTGAATGAGAAATACGTGCAGTTTATATCCATATAAAGACAACATAGGAGCATGGAAATAATTACAATGCGTTGCGCAGTAAATGTAAGAGAAAATATTTTATACACCAGTCATGTATTGGGATTATTTTCTATGGGAAAGAATTTTGAATATTCAACAGATGCATGCGGCCGGCCGGTAAAATGCATGGCATATGCGGGTGCATCCCAGCCGACTGCATGGCCCGACTGCTACAGTTCCAGCTGTACTGTAGATCTTTCGTATCTTTCTTGACAGAAACAGCATTATAAAATTCTCACAAATTACTTTAGTATTTGCGAGCACTTGCAGGGTGGCCTTTGAAGACAAAAACTACAAATGCTGAAGGACTTACCGAGCATAACTCCAAGTGTTGCTTGTCCCGACCGCAGCGGATGGTCTTCGATTTTTATACCGTCCAACATCTTTAAATATTCCCACAGTTACCTGCAAAGAAGCGCCGTCCTAGAGACCCGGGACCTGTTGTAATATCCACAACAACACATTTGTCAGAGTTGTCCGCTCTTCAAATCCCAAAACTATTGCTCACAACATCAGTTGATATCACAGAAATCTCAATCTATCCGGCTTTGCAGCTAAAATGGCCAGCTCAAGAAAACTTTTCATTGCATTTGCTACTTGCTAGATTAGAATTTGTTCTTGATCACAGCCTGGCAAAGACGCACAACAATTCATAACTATAAAACTGAAAACACGCACTAAATCACCTGTTAATTAACGTCCGAGACGTTTTCTCCACGAAGCGCAAAGTTAGGTTTTTTATCCCGGCTGTTGTCACGAGCTGCAAAGGAAGATCCTCCCTTTCCTACACCGTGCACAAGTCGTCTCAACCCGCAGAAGTTTTTAGGAAATTAGTAAAATCCACGAAAACCTAAAGGAGATGTCTAAACGTTAACTCTTAAATTAGTGCGCCATTCGGCTCCCTGCAGCTTGAGAAAGCTCAAAACTGAGATAGCCTTCAGAGAAGCACCCTCCCCTTTTGGTCGCGTCACTTTGCAGACTATTGACTGACATAGGGATGCTATTGGTGCGCCAGTGTTCGTGCACTCTGCCGAGTGGAACTAAATGCGTTCCGCCTCCAAAATCGCATTGCCTCCTAAACTAGAGGCGCACAAGGATGGTAAACAACGTTACGAAAATTGTGGTAAAACAAACGAGTCTAAAAACGCAGACTAACTTAGAGAGAGAAAGAAAGAAAGAAAGAAAGAAAGAAAGAAAGAAAGAAAGAAAGAAAGAAAGAAAGAAAGAAAGAAATATTCTAAAATGTTATTCTAACATGTTCTAACATGAGAAAGAAAAACATATTCTAAAGTATTTACTGAATTTTAAATAAATGCATTTTCAATTTTGCTACATAATAATAATAATAATAATAGGTTTATAGACAAATTCGCATTTCACATGGACAGTACTTGATTTGCGTATTAATTAACAACAGTGTCTACTAATTTATTGAAATTGCAAAAAAGTCAAATCAGCAAATGTAATTTATCCATAAACAAAACATTCACAATGTTGTTATTATTATTGTTACCATTATTATTATTATTATTATTATTATTATTATTATTATTATTATTGTTGTTGTTGTTGTTGTGGTTGTCATTTTTATTATTATTATTATAAAACTAGCCTATTTTTCTAACTTATTGTTTAACTATAAATTTATTATTGATTATAATAATTACATTATTATAAATAATATTATAATATTATATTATTACATCAGTTCCATAAATTCTTGCTTTTTTAGCAGAATTAATTATCCCACACTTTGCATCGCAGTGTTTACATTAACTACGATTACACTAATACAGATCAAAACACGTCACTTAGTAATAAATGGCAACAAGCAATTACCGCGTTATCTCCTCTTTTGTTATTAATTGTAACACCGTCAAATTTGTAACATGCGCATTGTAATGTAAAACGTAATTGTTGTTTTTATAAATAGATGGTGTCACTTCAATCCCTGAAGCGCATGCTCCTCTTTGGGGTTTTCTCCGACTGTTCGAGGCCCATCTCCTCTCATGCAGAGGCTGCTGGCTTTGATATCAGGTAGCGGAGCATCACGCCTGGCCCGTCCGCATGCTTTGTGCTTTTGTGTCCATTATGAAGCCTCGAACCTTCTGACCCTCGTCTACGATGCACCTGGAGATCAGGGCCGATAACCGCGGACAGCAGACAGCGGCTGGCAGAAGCAGACGAAATAAAATGCAAAACCCTAAGTGAGATAGCGTAATGATACCACCGATTAAACAGAAAAAAAAGATAAAAATCAAGCTAATGAGTTAAAAACGTCTCACATTTGTTTTGTGTTTTGTTCCGGAGGGACCGCTTTGGTTAGATTCTAATCCAAGAACCAATAAACCAATAAAACGACGGCGCATCTGAACAAATGAAATGATGCTAAAGATAAGTGATGAATCTATACATTATTAAAATGTGTAGCTTCTTTGTAATACGGTTACATTGGCAATTCATCCAAGTGAGTAACTTCCAGTAAATCCATCCATTAAAACCTTTCGTTCTTATTAAAAATAACAACGAATTGCTTAAATGAAAAACAAATTTCGCACCGCATAATTTATAGCAAGGAAATATTTTTTTTTTTGCTCACCGTTTTGATCATGAAGGAAAACAGTAAATCATCTATATTTATGGCAGCCCACTGCTTCACAAATGTTTGAGACAGGCTAACGATAGCCATGACTACCAATGATATACACTGACTACCTATTGAGAGCAATTGTTAAGATCCCAGTGCTGGATATTTTGGTTGAGACCCACAAATGATTGCGCCTTTCATCTTCTAGTCTTTATTAATTGCATGTGTCCTCAGTTGCTGCTGAGATTAACTACACTCAAGTCAAGTTCTGGTCCCCTCTCTCCCTCTCTCTATTTATTTGGAAAAAAAAAGGTCACTAATTAGAGAAAACATCAGTTAAAATCCGTCAAAATGAATGCGCAATTTCGATTTAGCTTATTGCACATTTCATAATGCATAATGAGATTTGGCCACTCAAACGTCAGTTCTTAATAAAAGTAAAAACAACGGTTTTGCGTTCAGTGCCTCGAGTCATGTATACTCAAGCATGGGAGTTAACACGCTTTTTTCCTCAAACATATACACAGAGAGGGAGGAATGCACGCGCTTAACTCCTTGCGCTATACATAATTCGTCACGCTCCCCTGTTACCGCCTCACTCCCGGGATTCCGTATACCTCCTAGCCATTTAGGAGACTTCAAGCAGTCGGCAAGTGAGATACCTATGACGACCTTTCATTATCCAGTAACCCCCGCCAGCCAAGCACCTTTAAAAATAAATATCTTTAGTTGACACCCAAAAACCATAGGCCACGGCGGGTAGTTCATTACGATCTCCTAAACGGTTTAATCTCGGTCGAACTCCACTGATGATGCATTTAAGTAGCCCGTTTTCTCTATTCTAAGACACCAATGCCGCGTGATGAGTTAATTAAATAGTCTAAATAAAAAATAATACATTACTTAATAAATAATCTAAAAAACAATAATGTAAAAACAACCTCAACAACCAGTTTAATTTGAGAGAACAGTGGATAAAGAACAAAATATTGACATTTCAAAAACAATGTAAATTTAGTCATTATCTGGAAGGTGGTGCGAATACTTTTCACTATTCCAAAGTTTGAAATAGATGCTAATACTAAACTATTAAAAATTATAGTTGCAAATATAAGATAGCCTTATTAATATTAGCTACATTATGTGTTAAAGGCGTAGTATAGAATGTTAAAAATAAATAAAATAGAAAACAAACAAATTAGTTACCACTAAAAATGTTTCTGAAAATGTAAGATTTCAATGTAAGATTAAATTATTTCCTTAGGCTATTGTATAAAGCATGTCCCCTCTGTTTGCTTCCATATTAAAATCACATGCCCAAACACCTCAATTGAACTTTATTTATCGAACGTTTTAGAATGAAGTAATTTGCTATTCTGCGCTGTCGTTGAAAATTCTAAAACGTTGGAAACTTATTCCAAATACAGACCAGCAAAGAGGCATTTTTGAATGAAAACAAATCCAAAAACGAATGTTGTGGGAATAGAACGCCATCATCATTATAAAAGATCGATGGATCATTTACCTTGATTGAGGTTCACTGAGAGCATCCTTTGTAGTGAAACTGGAGCCCGAGGGTCGTAGCCTACTTGTGCCCAAACAATATTTGTGTAAGGCGCCCCCTTGCGTTTCAATAAAGATCTGCAAAGAAAAATGAGGAAGCCTTTACAGACAAATATCTTTAGGCAATTTGGGAAAATACTGATAGAGGTATATTTCTTTTAAAGATAGACAATTGTATAAAGACATTGATTACAAGTAAATTAATATATACCTTACTTTCCATAGAAATACGCGTTTGGGAGACAATGCAGCCCCAAAAGGGAAATAATTAGAGGAATGAATAACAAAGTGGATTAAATGGTACTTTCGCTACAAACAAATGTGTTATGATCATAAAGATGCATTAAATTATAATATAACAATTACAAATATGAAGCAGAAAGTTTTTAATTTGTTGACCTACTGGTACCGGAAGCCGCGGACATATGTTAAAACACAAGTTAACAAAAACAACTTAACCCAACCAGCTAAAACCAGTAAACTAGCTTAGATTTTGTTTTGTTTTTCTCCCAGCAGGGATGTGCTATGAAGAAAGTAATTGCTAGAGAGGAATGAACTGTGTCCAAAGCCGTCAGCAATATGCCGGTGGCGTGACTTGTGTGTTTCAGGGACTTGGCCTTTTGTTTGGAACTCCGGTTTACGAAGTGTTTCATAAAGACGGATCTCATTGGACAAGCATGAAAGGCAATCAGAGCGGACGCCTTACATGCTTAGAGTCCCTTAAAAGTCGTTTGACTTCCGTCACTGGTGGCGCAAAGGCCCAAATGTACTGCCCACAAAAGTTGAAAGGGTTTTAGTGAAAGCACGAGATGGGTGCTGAACTTTGGTCTCTGAAGAATTTTGACAACGGGGCCCAAAGCAAGAAACTCAAATGCACGTGATTTATGTAATGTTGCTTGAGAAACTCTCGTTTAATTGTTTTCTTTGCGACACCCCTCCCTCTGTCAGAATAGAGCGCCCGAGCAGCAGGTGTGTGGCACGTGCACCACACTGAGCGGGAGAGAGGGTGAAAAAGCCAATCTAAACTCAATAAAGCTTTGCAAGCTTCCCTGTTTTAGTTAAACAACTCGGATAATTCGACCGCAAGGTAAGAACAGCGGAACATGCATTAGAAAGACTTAAACAGTTGCTTTATGAAGAAACCAAAATTAAATAATGAATCTATAATATGTAATTGTAATTGTAATTTCAAAAATATTTGACTGGAAAAGTGTAGAAACGTCATTTCAATAATTAATTTCAGATAATGTTATTTTTTTTTTTTTTTTTTTTTTTTAAAAACAGCGTTTACATTAAAATGTTTATAATCAATGTAGGCCGATATTTGATGCTGTGTCCGGTCGCAGTATGCAAAGTGTAGGCTAAGAATAAAGTTTTTTTTTTTATTATTTAATTAAATCTAAACAAATAAACAGCGCTCTTCAAACGAAAATAAACTACAAAGGGTACTTTGATTATTTCCATTTTTTTCTATTTAAAATAAATAAAATAAAATGAGATTTAAATAATTTAATAAAAAAAAAATAATTGCGTTTTTGGAGGGGATAATTCGGATCACGGAGTCAATGCGATCTGAATTATCAACGAGTTCACATTTATTTGCACAGTTAAATAGCTAATATGTTGTTATAATGTTAATTATATAGAACTTAGAAAATGGAACCAGACAAAAATCTTATAAATATAAAAAGTGTAATCATAACAAAACCACCGAAAACAATGTATAATATTATGACAGCGACAATAACTAGGCGTAATAATATTAATCTCAATGCATTATTATTATTAATTTATTTTATAGTAGTTGTAATAATATTAATAATACTAAAAATGAAACAACAATATTATAGTTTGTGTACGATGCACAAACAATTATGGCAGTAAATGAAGCGCAGTCGCTACACGTCAGACGTCACTTTAAAGCTGTCTCTTATTTCTTTGATAGCAGTGCGGTGTTTGTCGCGGAGCGATGATGCGCACTGAGAGCATCACTGCCATCTGACGATGCTAAGCGCTTTTATTGCTACAAAAAACGGACTAGATTTACAAACAGTATTAGCCAACATATGTACAGATTTACATTTAAGTACTAATTGACAAACTAAATCTTAAAGGTTTTGCACAAAAAACGTAGCCTATACCCTTTTACAGACTACTACTGCTGTTGCTTATAATAATAATAATAATAATAATAATAATAATAATAATAATAATAATAATAATAATAATAATAATAGTAATAATAATAATATTATTAATAATTGCAATAGTAATAACAATAAAATTAATACAAGACAACGGTTAGACAATTTGTTAAACATTAAAAATACAATTAGAAATGCAAAATAAACACAAAAAAAGTAACAAGAAAGAAAAGTCATTAACTTTATGCTAAAAATGTAATCAATTATTTATAGTTACAACCTATTCTGCGTTTTTAAAGTATCATAACATTAAATTGTCTTAATGTGAAAAAACATAAATGCATAGTTTCAGCTATAGATTTTAATCTACACGATTTTTTTTTTTGCCACACAATTTTTTATTTATTGCCATTTGCACAACATGCGACAATTAAACATAGAATAACTTTATCAATAAAGGCACACAAATATGCTAAACAGTTTGTTCATTCCGAGCTGTTTGGAGAACAGACTTGGAGAATAGACAAATCCTCAAAAAGCAAGTCAATCCTGCTAATGGCAGTGAGCAGCAGACACTAAAGTAAATTTAGGTGGCAGTGAACTTTCATGTTCGGATCTACTTTGATCTTTTAATGAGTTTTTGCTATAATGAACATTTGCGCTTTTCAGAAACTTGAACACAATATCAAACAATAAAAAATATATGTATTAGTTATTTTTATCCATTGGAAATGATGAATTGGAATCGCCACTGATTGGGAATTAAACAACGTATTAATTAAACCAGAGTTATCATTATTTAACAAAGACGGACGTTGCATTTTTCTTCTAATTTTATACGCAAAAGTTATTTATAAAGAAGTTCCTTAAAACTGTACAATTAAGCAAATGTTTGTGTATGATTATTTGGTAGAATAACAAGAACCACTTTGACTAAATTAATAACAACAACAACACACGAATTATATTGGCAATTCAGATATACAGTCTGTCTACAAGTTGTATGTTTTGTCATGAACTGTAGACTATATATTGTAGTTTTTCATTTGCATTAACGATTTATCAATTTCAAGCAGATTAATGTTGATTATTATTTTTTTTTCAGTTATTTGTTCTTCGGCACCGACAGTTGATGAATTTCTCTGTTCAGTTTTCAGCTCACGCTCACTTGTGTTATATGAAGGGACAATACCGCCCCCCAGCGGACACTCAACGGTTTACTTCAGCTTCAATTTGATTTAAAAGTGTTTGTTTCAAAAGGTTAAAGTACCCTATACTGTTAGCTGTATAGATCAAGTTTATGTTTATAGCGCTTTATAAAATGTAAATTGTGTCAAAACATATGCGAAAGTCGTGCTAACATCCTTTAGAATTTTCAAAGTTTTTTTTTCTTGTGCAACAACTATTAACACAATTCTGTAGAGACACACACACACACACACACACACACACACACACACACAACACACACACACACACACACACCACACACACACACACACACACACACACACACACACACACACACACACACACACACACACAATCCATTTAATTATTGCAATTAAATTAAACTTAATCTTGTGCAGGTTAAAAAAAGTGCTGTCCTTGTTTCATTAAATAACTACTTGATTTAATCAATAAAATCGTTTTTTGTTTTGTTTGGATAACTGTAGAATTAATGATAACGTTAACATATTTGACTTGAATAGCTTAATGATTTAGACATTACCATTCTTAGGATAACATTTTTGATTGTAAACATAGAAAACAATTGCATTCGACTCTGAATGTACTTTCTTAGGTAGAGTATTTTTGGTGACACTAATTTGTCTGTAATGTAAAAAAACAAACAAACAAGCAAACAAACAAACAAAATTAAATCAAATTTAAGTCCACAAAACATACAATATACTTATTATTGAAATCTTTAAAAAGTTAACTGTTCAGAAAATCTAGTAAAATAATAAACTAATCAATATTTAGTAATATCATTCCACACAGGTACAAAACATGTCATATTTTATAAGTAAAGGAATAAAGTTTACTTGCAAGTTTAATGTTTGGATATTCTGTAATGAAGAATTTATATGTCTTGATTAACTGTAATTCAAAATAATATCTTTTAAAAGTTGATGAACATTCCATAAGTGCCCATGAAATGAGGTGATGAGAGAAAGCTTTGACTGATACTACAGAAATAAAGTCAAACGTTTCAGAGCCATACAAATTTGACTAGTTTTAGGCTTTCATCCAGCGGTCCTTTATCTGAGGCCAGGATCTGAAGCAGATCAAAGTTAGCTTAACATCAAACAGACTATTTTAGGTAAAACTAACAACAGCACTGTGTTGAGATAATATGTTTTTGATTTCTATATTCAATCTGGAAAATGTCAGAATGAAACGATTGTCGATTTTGGTAAATTTGTATTATTTTGGTGAGACACTTTAGGGGAATAAGGGGGGGGAAGAAATATTTTTTTTTATAGTTTTTCTAAATGTTATGTTTGAATATGCAAAGAAACATTGTTAAATATCCTAAAATAAAATAAAATAAAATAAAATGAGGAAATACAAAAAAAATTAAAAATAAATAATAAATTGGGGGGGGGGGGGTGACCCATTAAAAAAATGTGTATTTTCTGATTTCTGTACATACAAAATTGATAAACTGCTGCAAAAGAAAAAAAAAAAGTTGTATTTTGAATGTTTTATCAAAATCGAGAAAAAAGTTAGAGTAGTAGTAATAGTTAATAATAATAAAAATGATTACAAATGACAAATAATAACAATAATAACAATTTAATAATAGTAATAACAGTTGATTAATAATAATAATAATAATAATAATAATAATAATAATAATTGATAAATTGTATTAATAATAACAGTAATAACAATTCATAAATAATAATAAAATAATAACAACAATTGATAAATATTAATAACAATATTATTATTATTATTATTATTATTATTATTAATAATAATATTAATAATAATAATTGATAAATAATAATAATAATAATAATAATAATAAATACTAAAATATTAAAATTGACAGGTGCATGAAAATTAAATATACTTTTTGCCTGCAATATCTTGCATTAATCAACACAAACCCAAGTTACAAACAATCCATTTTATTAAATCATGAGGAAAAACTCATTTAATCTCTGTATTTACACTGCTGTTATAGAAACGAGTGATTGTTAAGTCTTTTATGAGGCCTTCAAATCCTTCCAGAGCAACTGACGGGATGCAAACGTTTCTCAATTCGAACACGATTTACGATGCTTTTCAGCAGATGGTTGTCTTGTTCACGGGCTTCTTCTCCAGCCTGATTTATTCATCCCGTGGCAAAGGCAGGCTCAGTGGCGGCTCCGAGTCTGATTTTAGGATACGTGCCATGTACAACACACATCGCCTGCTTCTCTGTTGTGGGAGGAATAACTTCTTAAATTGAAATGTGTGTAACCAGTCTTTCACTGAGATGTTCTCCATAGATTTAGAGTCTCTCGCATTTGAGGGCCCGCTGAGGGCTGAAAATTAGGGACTGGTTTGTAATTATGGTAATTAAAGGGGAAACCCAGGGATCAAGGTGATTGGTTCACATCAAGACGTCAACTTCAGCTGCTTTGAGGATTGACAGGCCTTTCTGGTCGAGCGCTTTTTACTTTCTACCTAGTCATTACTTTTACTTCACTAATGATAATAATAATAACTATAATAATAATTATAATAATAATAACAATAATAACAATAATAATATTATTATTATTATTATTATTATTATTATTATTATTATTATTATTATTATTATTATAGTTGACATATCTATTAACAAGCCTTTATAAACAATTTATCATTTGATATATTTATTCTAATAATAATAATAATAATTATTATTATTATTATTAAATAATTTATAACAATTTAGTTTTAGTATTTCTTCTTCTTCTTATTATTATTATTATTATTGGTAATTAATTTATAGTAATGTTATGGTTCTTGCAAAGTTTTGCCATTGTTATAATTCATTCATGTACTACTTTTTTAAGATAATCTATTTGTTATAATAATATTATGCTATTAGTTGTTATTAAAACTCTACAAACATTCATTTAAAAAGTCTGTTAATGGTTTTAGATAAAATAATGTATGTCACAGCACAAGACGTATATGGTTATATCATAAAATCATTTAATTGACATAAAACACAATGTAAATAACATAGTTAATATTAATAACTGTAATATTAAAAACATCCTTTCATAGAAACATAATTTCACATCTCATTATTATTTATTATCATAACAGCACATTTGTGATATATAGTAAAAGATTTACAATTAAAACACAACTAAATCTATTTAGTTCTATCATGTGCTGCCTATAAATGTGGTGTCGATAATTATGATTATTATTATTGTTGTTCTTATTATAAATCAGGGGTCCGTTCTTCTATGGTGATTACTCAATTAGCTGGATTTGGTTTTTTATGATTTGACAAGATTCAGGAAGCCATTATAAGTTATTCCTTACATCAATTAAGAAACTTGAATAGGCCTACTATAATAAAGAAAATCCGCTCTAAATGTAAAACTAAATAAATTGCTAAATGAAAGTGTAAAAAGCCTGCAGCCTACAACAAATGTGGAAAGTTATTGCGTATCATTTACGGTTTACTATGGATTTTATGTAAATTTGCTCACATGGATAATTGAATATTAATCAGATGATGTCATTACGTTGCTGTGCCATGAGCCAATCATTGCATTGCTGATCATGATTTCGAGGGTCGATATAGATCTGTCCGTCTACCACACAAGCAGCGATCTCAGATCAGTTCGTCCAGACATTTTAATCTGACTCACGAACTTTAAGGAACCAAATTAGCCAGAAATCATTTATCAAGATTAATAGATCCAGGATCTGTCAAATCCTCTTATCATTTAATATACTACAATATACAGTTGAAGTCAGAATGAATAGCCCTCCTGAATTATTAGCCCCCCTGTATACCCCCCCCCCAAATTTCGGTTTAACAGAAAAACATTTTTTTCAACATGTTTCTAAATATAATAATTTTAATAACTACCTTATAATAACTGATTTATTTTATCTTTGCCATGATGACAGTACGTAATGTTTTACTAGATATTTTTTTAAGACACTAGTATTCAACTATTCAGTGACATTTAAAGGCTTATCTAGGGTAAGTAGTTTAATTAGGCAGGTTAGGGTAATTAGGCAAGTCATTGTTTAACAGTGGTTTGTTCTGTAGACAATCGAAAAAATATATATTGCTGAAGGGGGCTAATAATATCGACCTTAAAATGCTTTTTTAAAAAGGCACATTTTTAAAAAAGAAAAAAATTCAAGAGGGCTAATAATTGTGATATCAACTGTAGTTAATGCTATAGTTAACTATAATAAAACTAATAACAGGTTTCACTAAATACACCACCTAAATGAAGAGGTGCAACAGTTTCCTCAGTGTTGTTCCTGCAGCTCAGCATCTCCAGATGTTCCTCAGCTGCTGATCTGGAGATGAAGATCTGTGCAGCGTCTGTCAATAGCCAGTGTTTCTGATCTGTCCAGCAGCCCTCATCTCTATCAACACATCGAGAGCCCTCTGCATGTGCCGATCCACTGCCCTCCATCTGTCCAACAAAAGCAGAGCTACATCCCCTCAAATCACAAAAGTTTGTATTTAGTATCGATTTGACAGTCTTAAGGTCAATAAGCTCAAATTTACATTTAGAAGATATAAGCATTTAAAAATGTATGGTTTCTCACCTCTGCCAATATGGATCAATGATTTTTATGACATCATTATATAAGTCAAATATTGTCTAGTATTTGAAGCATGCTGTTGTAATCGGTCACTTATTCACGTTTCAGTTAAAATCTATTGGCTACTTTATATAACAACTATATAACCCATTGCTTTAAAAGCGACAAGTTGACTTAAAAAAAAGTTGACTTAAAAAAACAAGCAAACGTTGTATTTTGGAACTTTTAAGTAGACTTAATTTTTTTATAATTATGCACATAGTTCATTTACTTAATAATTTTAAGACAACAGATTTACTCATTTTTTAAGTTAAGCAAACTCATTGGTTTAAAAGCAACAGGTTTACTCACTTTTTAAAAAAGTTTCACATTGTAAACACTTGCATAAAGAACATGAGAAAATAATAACCCATAACCCAGGCAGTGTACTGTAGATCTGAACTCCTCTGTGTTTATAAAGTCTTAAAAAAGAATTGAAGGGAACCCAAAATTCTGGAATGTTGAAACACTTTCTGAGCAAATTACATTCATCTCTATGGTAAGCCCAGTCTGGAAAATTTGCACACACATTAAAGCAGTCAACTAGGCAATTAGAACATTCAACATCAAGGGGCCGTTTACACATTTTCAACCAATGGGATATTTTTTAATGTGCTTTACCTGTTTGTTTACACAACTGCTTTTTGGAACTGAAAATGTATGAATCAGAAAACGTGGAAAGTTTTTGAAAATGCTGCCTTTGTCGTCTCTGTGTAAACATCCAAAAATGAGAGTCTTTGAAAATTTTGACATCATGCAAGTGCATAGTATAAATTTAGACAGGTCTAAAATGTAAGCACAAACAAACACAACAATGGCAGAGTACATGGTAGTGATGTTATTGCTCAAGTGTTTGCTTCATCAGCTCATTAGGATTTACTTCACGTTACAACCAAATGCGGAGACAAATTATACTACACTTAAAAATACATTTGTTGTTTGTTCAAGGGATCAAGGTGATTGGTTCACATCAAGACGTCAACTTCAGCTGCTTTGAGGATTGACAGGCCTTTCTGGTCGAGCGCTTTTTACTTTCTACCTAGTCATTACTTTTACTTCACTAATAATAATAATAATAATAATAATAATAATAATAATAATAATAATAATCATAATAATATTATTATTGTTGA
>LR812526.1:41583686-41651186 GCA_903798195.1 Danio kyathit
AAATAAGTTAAATATTGAATGTATAGAAAAGTATATTAAAATATTTAAAAATATGTAAATATATAAATATGGCTTTAATTAATATCTAATGTTTGCACATTTTTAATGTATAGTATGCATAGATTTGGATTATTTCAGTGGAGAACGATCCATTAGTAAAAGATAATATCCTCTTCTTTTATTCATGACTACTAAAGGGATGATAAATTCAGCGCTAAATGACCTCCAAACTAACACTTTTCATATTGTCCATTATATGATAAGTACACACAATTGTGTCATTTTTATAGCACATTGTTAAATGTGTAGCATGTGTCCGGTGGTGATCAGCCCAGGGGGACCAGCATCCTTCTGGTCAGCTTTAATTGGCTCTCCTGCCTGGACATGGGGCTATGGTGCTTTGATCTCACTTAAAAGAGCTAATTGATCTCCATGTTCAGAGTACTTCGAGCCATCCTGAGGGGGAGAAGAGAACCAACAAAAGCAACAAAGCTTTTCTAAATCGATAGTTCTGCCAAAAAAAAAAAATATTTGCTCATCATTTATTCACCTTAAAGTGGTTTCAAACCTATATAAGTTTATTATTTTTCTTCTATTGAACACAAACAATATATTATGGGTAATGTTTGAAACCAGTAGTCATTGACATCCATAGACAGAAAAATAAAATACAATGGAAGTCATTGACAACTGGTTTCCAACTGTCTTCATAATATATATATTTTTTTGTGATCAACAGATGAAAGAAACTCAAACAGGTTTGGAAACAGAGTAAATTATTTTTTCATTTTTGATCTTTTAGAAAATAAAACTGCATAATGAACAAGCCGAAAGTTATTATTCTAGGGGAGAATAATGGGGAGAAACTTGAAATATCATGTCTTGTAGGGCTGGGCAAATTAACACATTATTATCGTTAATGCAGTTTTTATTATTATTTTTTATTATTTTTAAAAGTCCATTGCTTAGTGGCTCTGAATACACAGAGGTCACAGGAGGAGTGAGATGTTGAACAGTACTGACTTTGGATGGGTCATAGTGAGTCACAACCAATTAGAACATTTGGGATGAGCCCTAATGCCCGGTTTACACCACAAGCAGAGCACCATGTCACTCACTGTAGCTTACTCGTGGGATGTTTTTTATCATAAAGCTAATTTTCCACTCAAGTTAAATCACTTGAACATGCGCAGAGAACGTGATTGAGGTGAATCCCACATATTCGCAGCAAACGTGATGAATTCCACATCATTTTCACCGCCTGGTGGAAATTCACCTATATTCATGCACTGACTTTATATGTAATCTACTCATGTGAGTACTTCATTTGGCGTTTGGTTTGAATCCAGCATATTTAGGGAGTAGTGAACACTGTTTAGGGAACCTGTAATTCTCTCTGTAATTAGCTATTGAGATGGTTATCAGAGAACAGTGTGGTGCAATGACAGGAACTGAGAACCACTGATGGACTGATTGCTTAACCACGGCAGTGTCAAATAGCTTTGGTTTTATATTTAATTTGATTATATTAGTGTTTTAGTTAAAAGAAACTATAACATATGTTTTAATATAGGTTTTTAATATATGTGACATAAAATTGGCCCTTTTCCTATATTGTACATATATGCACTTATATGTATACATATATGTGTACATATATGCAAGCATACATGTACCTGGCTACAGTTGAAGTCATAATTATTAGCCCCTCTTTGAATTTTTTTTTCTTTTTTAAATATTTCATAAATGATGTTTAGCAGAGCAAGAAAATTTTCACAGTATGTCTGATAATATTTTTTCTTCTGGAGAAAGTCTTATTTGTTTTATTTAGGCGAGAATAAAAGCAGTTTTTAATTTTTTTAAAAACATTTTAGGGACAAAATTATTAGCCTCTTTAAGCAAATTATTTTTTTCAATAGTCTACAGAACAAACCATCATTATACAATAACTTGCCTAATTACCCTAACCTGCCTAGTTAACCTAATTAACCTAGTTAAGCCTTTAAATGTCTTGAAAAACATCTAGTCAAATATTATTTACTGTCATCACGGCAAAGATAAAATAAATCAGTTATTAGAGATGAGTTATTAAAACTATGATGTTTAGAAATGTGTTGAGAAAATCTACTCTCCGTTAAACAGAAATTGGGGAAAAAATTAAACAGGGGGGCTAATAATTCAGGGGGGCTAATAATTCTGACTTCAACGGTATATGGGTACATATATGCATATATATATATTCATCTATATATTAGTAAAATTATTCAAATTTAAAGCTGCTAGACAACAAAAATAAAAGCCCATGTAGAAATGTACATTTTTATTTACTTAAGAACAATCAAATAGTACAAGAAAAAAATATATAGAACAGGAACAAAAATAATGCAAAAAAAAAAAAAATGAACAGAAAAAAAAAAAAAAAAAACAAATAAAAAAAACTACAAACCATTTTGTTATACATTTCCTTCGTTTGCACTATCTTCATACAAGAAATGATTGACCTTGTAAATGTTTCAGGAAAACGTGTAGACATCATAGTTTTCCATCTCCTCTCACTTATTTGCCATCATTAAATAGCATGACAATTACATGTGATACCAATTTCAAGTGTTCATACATTAGGTTTTTGCTTTTTTTTTAGTTAGTTCTGCCTTGATAATAGAAAATATGAGCTAGGCATCATGTATGACAGTTGCCAAAGTAGGATATGAGCTATATAGGAAACATATCTTGTATGTACATTGGGCTTAGATGTGGATATAAAGAAGCAATACAGGAGACCTACAGTTGAAGTCAGAATTATTAGCCCCCCTGAATTATTAACCCCCCTCAACTGTACAGTATATGGCCTGTATATGCACACATATGCACTTCAATTTTGCCTATATGTGGCATATATACAGCATATAAATATATTATCATATACAGTTGAAGTCAGAATTATTAGCCCCCTTTGATTATTTTTTTTAAATATATTTCCCAAATGATGTTTAACAGAGCAAGGACATTTCCACAGTATGTCTGATAATATTTTTTTCTTCTGGAGAAAGTCTTATTTGTTTTATTTTGGCAAGAATAAAAGAAGATATTCGTTTTTTATGAACCATTTTAAGGTCAAAATTATTAGCCCCTTTAAGCTAATTTTTTTTCGATAGTCTACAGAACAAACCATTGTTATACAATAACTTGCCTAAATACCCTAACCTGCCTAGTTAACCTAATTAACCTAAAAAAGCCTTTAAATGTCACTTTAAGCTGTTTAGAAGTGTCTTGAAAAATATCTAGTAAAATATTATTTACTGTCATCATGGCAAAGATAATATAAATCAGTTATTAGAAATGAGTTATTAAAACTATTATGATTAGAAATGTGTTAAAAAAAATCTTCAGAAATAGGGGGAAAAACTAAAGAGGGGGGCTAATAATTCAGGGGGGCTAATAATTCTGAATTCAACTGTATGTGCATATACTGCATATAGGGTTCATATATGCACATATATTCTCATATAGTTTCGTTCCAGGGGAATACTGCTATAAAAACGTGTTTTTGCAATTTTTTCATATACCAGAAATTAAAAAATCAAAAAAGTGCACAAGACACTATTTTAAATTCATTGTTGGATTTTGCATATAAGAATGTGAAATCATGCGATTAATTAAGATAAAATAGTTTAATCGTTGACCAGCAAAGCAAAATTAACGTGTTGCAAATCTTCACAATGCAAACACAAAAAAACACACGTTGCAAATCCTCACAACACATGCACATTAAGAAACGCATGGCAAATCCTCATAACATGCACATTGTCGCAGTCACCAGCGATCTAGCCCATGCAGATCGCTGGAGAACTACAAATCTGCCAGCAAAAGAACTACATATCCGGTCATGCACCACTCACACACCTGGCCTAGATCCTGTCTGATTACAAACACTCACAGCTGAAGCCGTTCAAGACTAATTACACAGACTATACAGTATATACACCTCTCAAACACACTTGCTAAGTCTTGTAAAACTGAATAGTGAACTTTACGACACGGTTTCCTTGCCTTGTCTTGCTGTGTTTTTGACCCTCGCCTTGTTTGTTTGTTTGTTTACGTTGCCTGCTGCCTGCCTGTACTGACCATCTGCTAGTGGTGGGCAAAGCGAGGCTTCATGAAACACTGAAACAGTCGAAGCAAATGTGTCGAAGCTTCGAAACGTTTCGAAACCCCACTCTACGGTGACACCTAGTGGTCATTTTTTATGTATTGCACTGGAACAGCTTCAGCAAAGAACAGTTGAGCAAATTGAGGTATTAAAACCAACTTTATAGGCTTGAATCTTCAAGGGCGTTAGTGGAGCGGATAGGGTTCCTAACTACCGTGTGGGATTTGTGGGTTCGAATCCAGACTAACTCAGCTGTTTTGAAATGCTTTAATATCAGTTTGAATTGCTTTGTTCTTGTATCGTTTTGTTTCAACATTGGTCTGACATCCGAATAAACACTTTGTGAATAAATATGTCTTGTTTTGGTCATAAAACAGGGTTGTTGCTAGATCAGACACGGTTGTGGACAGAAGTTAACAAGAATTGTTTATATTATTCATTAAATTTCACATTTATTGTATTTTATTAATGTCTACCCAAAACCTAAACCCAACCATCACAGTGTTGTAAAATATTATTATTGTTTTACAGTGTTACAAAAATGATGCCAAATTGATGGCGTATCAGCAGTTCCTATCTAGACTACACCATAAAACAGTAACATGATTAAAATACATAAAATCATGATTTCGGAGTATTTGTACAAGTCGGGATTCGAACCCAAAAGTCAATTGAAGCACAGTTACAACGTGCACACACACGGTCCACTAGGCCATATGAGACAGAATTTTTTTTCTGACCCTGTCAGTCAAATGCAGATTCGCCAGGTCTCAAAACGCTTCTGAACTGATCGATGCTTTGAATCGCTTTAGTCACGTGACCAGGTGTTTCGAAACACTTCAGTCACGTGACCTGGGTGTTTCGGATCATGCTTCGGTGCAGTGTTTCGAAACACTTGCGCTTCGGGATCTCGACACTGTGTCGAAACGTCAGTTTCACGTCAGCCATCCCTACCATCTGCCTGCTATTTGACTACGATTTCCTGTGTACATCTGTTTGCCCCTGTGTTGACCATTGCTTGCCTGACCATCCTGCTAATAAACCCTGCATTTGGATCCGCACTTCCTGTTGTCAGCGTCCACTTCACTTCAGCATCCATACACAATAAATGCGCTTTATAAATACACTTACTTACTTCACATCACACACATTTTAATCTGAAAAAAGAGGTCTGCGGTTAGCACATTGTATTTGTATTATGTTTCCTAGTATGTAGTATGTGTCCTTTCCATCATTAGCTTACAAAAAGAGCCTGGATTAATTTTGACCTTGTTTTAGCAATTAAGGAAGCATTGCAAATTTATTATTATTAGCCTTGATATTATATTTATTTGAGGTTATTAAGTGCTCCGGTTTCCCCCACAGTCCAAAAGTGTTGTAAGGATTTGCATTGTGTTTCTTAATGTGCATGTGTGGACACGATTGCTCTCAAACCAATGAAGACGTTTTCTTAATTTGGTGTTTTTTCTATTTCATGTGTTTTCTTAAGTTGCACCACATTGAGCTCTTCCGGACACCGTGTAAACAGTAAAACTGGGAAAAAATGGGATGGTGGTGGGACTAAGAAGGACAGGACAGGGGAGCAAACCCTAAAAAACAGAGAGAGAGATCAGCTCACGCCCGAGCCCATTGCTCCTCAATTACTCTAATGTGCCTCATATGGCAGAAAGAGAGAGAGACGGAGAGAGAGAGAGTCCTGCACTTGCCTCGCTCTTTGATTTGACTCTTCGATGTGTGCCAGATCCAGACGGGATGGGTTACGCCTCCCCCTCAAGTCCCTTTTCAGCTTGTTAAGGGAGAGGTGAAGACCACACGTCTCAATCTCCTTGCTCTGTTAAACTCCAGATGACGTCACCAACACAGAAAAGCATGAAAATAAATGTACAGATGTTTTATGGCTTGTACTGTATAGCCTTTGTTAAAGGTGATTGGTGAAATAAGAGAGTAACCGATGTGTAGAGCTGCAATCATTCAGTGCTCGATCAGTCATAATGCATCTAAGTTTACGTTGAGTCTTGGCCAGTTGGATATTTTATTACAAACACATTTGAATTCAAAGTAGAGAGGACAGGAAAGGATGGGGGAGAGAGAAAATAGAAATGGTTTCTAAATGAGGCTAGAATTGAACTTTTAAAATGCACACACAAGCACACTACTAAGCCATGCCGAACAAAAAATTATACAAGGTCATGCAGGTCAAGACCATGCTTTAAAATCAGGTCAGCTTTCACAAAAATAAATTAAATTAATAATAAAATAAATAAAATGCAAAGGCATTCCAGGTAGCAAAGAATTCTGGGCCAGATTTGGCATAAAGCTGGCACAGCAGACATTCATCCGGCACTGGCATACAGCATGTGGGCCAAACATGACCCGGGTTTGGCAGAGGTGGCACCGTCCTTAAGGTGGCACACAATACTTGGGCCAGATATCAAAAGTAGTATTTGGCCCAGAAGCTAATAATGGATATGTGGGCCATGTAAGTTTGGCCTATCTTGACCCACATTTAAAATACATTTTTATTATTTTTGAATAAAGGAAAAAGAAAATCTACCAATCAGGTTGCTTTGAGAAAAAGCATGCCCATAGCACAACTAAAGGGCAATGCTTCATGAGTTCAAAGTCGTGACACACCAATCTGGCCCAGTTCGGCCCAGTTTTGGGTTATTAACTTGGCTGAGACTTGGCCCAGATATGGTTCATGTTTGGCCCTTGTCTGGAAGTCAGACTTGGTCCAGTTATGTACCGTAATTCACCGCGGCATGTGGGCCAAGCAAAATCTGGTTGTGTGGGCCAGAGCTGGGCCAGAGATATTTTGCTATGTGGGATAGTTCACCCAAAACTGAAACTGAAATCATCATTTAATCAGCCTTCTCTTGTCACAAACCTTTCCTTTTCCATTTTTTTCTGTTGAACACACACACACACACCTAAAAAAATATTTTGAAGAATATCGGAAACCTGTAGACTTTATTATGTGTCATGACGACACGGGTGCAAAACCTGTGATTGGTCAGTTTGGCAGTGGTGCTGAGTATGAGCAGAGCCAGAGAGCTGTGGAAGTGGACTGAGGCTGATGGCAGGAGGGTTTAACAAGTGTCAAGTCCCATAGAAGAGCTCCAGATGAATACTTTTGTTTTGTGTTAATTTTATGATTAAAGATGTTATATGTTAGGCAACACGGTGATTCAGTGGTTAGCACTGTCACCTCTCAGCAAGAAGGTCGCTGGTTCGACTCCCGACGAGTTGGCAGTTGGCATTTCTGTGTGGAGTTTGCATGTTTCCCCATGTTCGCGTGGGTTTCCTCCGGGTGCTCCGGTTTCCCCCACAGTCCAAAGACATGCGGTGAATTGAATAAACTAAATTGACTGTAGTGTACGTGTGTGAATGAGTGTGTATGGATGTTTCCGAGTACTGGGTTGCAGCTGGAAGGGTATCCGCCGTGTAAAACATATGCTGGATAGGTTGGAAGTTCATTCCCCTGTGATGACCGCTGGTGAATAAAGAGACTTAGCCGAAGGAAAATGAATAAATGAATGGTAAATGTTTGCCAGTTCCCACCTCTTTCTTTCCAGAATGAGTGTAAGTTTGAGTTACATCTACAGCAACATAGCATGCATTACTGTCGAATACCCAAAACATCAGCAGAGTAACTCAACAAACTGGAACACACACATAAAAACCCCACTTATTTAAGTTTAAATGCTCACAATGGTGTCGGCTACATGCCATGCATGCACCATGGGGTATTCCAATTACTTGATGCAGCATTTTAGGCTTGTTGAAGCAATAATAATAGGATTTTGGTTAAAACAGAACTGACAAATTATGCACTGCATTTTTCAGTGTGTCAGTGTTTTTTTGGAACATTGAGCAAAGCAGCCAACATTACACCATTCCTATCAGAACATGCTGCTTGTCTAAGCTCTTGTTTTGTCTAAGTGGGACTATTGTAATGCACTCTTGGCTGGGTTCTTAATCAACACCATCAAGCCTCTGCAACTGATTCAAAAGGTTGCAGTGAGTGTGGTCTTTAGCAAAAGCAAATCACACCTTTTTTCGTCAATCTACACAATCTACACTAGCTGCCAATTGCAGCTCACATCAATTACAAGGTGCTTTGCCTACAAAACAACCACTGCCCCTGCAACCCTATACCTGAACTCAGCATTTTATGGTTATGGGCCAGGCAGGACTCTTTAAATCTGCAACCGAACATGCCTTTATGGTACCATCACAAAAGGGCACAAAATCAGTTGCAACGACGTTCACCTTTAATCTTCCATACTGGTGGAATGACTTACCTAAGGAGAAATATCTCTGGATATTTTTAAGAAATGGCTGAAGACAAATGTGTTGTCAACACTTACACCTCCAACAATAGCGGAGGAATTGTTTTCAACAATAGAATTGTGAGAATGTATAAAAAAAAAAGTTGACCCACATATACAAACTTTTGTTGTGAAACTATACACACACAGGCTGATAGGTCACCTAATCTGCTCCTATATCAATAAATACATGGAGCAGGAAATTGGTTGCCTGAAAAGCCAATGAGCTTGATCCTCAACATTTTAAGTGCTCATTGTTGTTCTACGTCGATCACCTGTGTTTAGATCTGCTACAGGGTTTCCATATATATTATGTTTCCAGCACCAGTGTCCAATATTCTTAGACTGCATGTCTGTGAATATACTATCGGTACTTGATCTGCCATATAAATCAAAGCAGCAGCAGCAGCTTAGCAGATCTACTCCACCAAGACCAAACAAATCAACATTGCCATATACTTACAGTATTTATTACTATACTAAACATCTTCGAGAGTTGTTATGACAGAACAGCTTTGCCTGTGATGTCTAGATGTCATATAAATAAAGATGATTAATTTTTATATGGCTTTCATTGAATCTGTGGGACCATTTTCTCTTGTGCCGTGGTTTGAGAGTTTGTCTTTGAGGAACTAAACCTCCTTGAACCAAATTGTTAAGTGGGCTGGTAAGATTATTGTGGAAACTCAAACCAGCCTAGTAGGTATTTACTCTAGTCAATTGCAGCATAAAGCAAGCACTATTTGTCGAGATTGTTTCCATGCTTTATAAGCTGAATTACATGCTGGTGGTCGGATTGCAACCCATAGGTGGAGACAGTGGCATAGCGCAAAATACGTGGGCCCACACGCAAGAGTTAAGGCGGGGGCCCCCAGAAGTAAAGAACGAGGGGTGGGGTGCTTATGATCGTGCAAAGTGAAGAGGGTTGGGAGTGCTGATGATCGCGTGAAGGTGAGTGAGTTATTTGGAGGCGGTGTTAAGGCTGTTGTGACTTATAATCGTGCAAACTGAAGACCGGGGGGAGTGGGGTTGGGGAGATTTACCATACCTCACCTGGGGGCCTGTCCATAATGCCACTGAGTGGAGAACTAAAAGATACAGCAACACTCAACCGTCTTTCGGATGAGACGTTAAACTGAGGTCCTGACTCTCTGTGGTCATTAAAAATCCCATGGCACTTCTCGTAAAGAGTAGGGGTGTAACCCCGGTGTCCTGGCCAAAGTCCCTCAATCGGCACTTACCCATCATGGCCTCCTAATCATCCCCATCCACCAAATTGGGTCTATCACTGTCTCTTCACTCCATTAATAGCTGGTGTGTGGTGAGCGCACTGGAGCTGTTGTCCTGTGGCTGCTGTCGCATCATCCAAGTGGATGCTACACACTGGTGGTGGTGTGGAGAGACTCCCCTCATGATTGTAAAGCGCTTTGGGTGTATGGCCATACACAATAAATGCGCTATATAAATACACATTACATTACATTACATTACATTACTTGTATACTGCAGCAACAGAATTACTAAATAAAAATAGAAACAGATGAGTGAAATGACATATATATGTCTTTACTGTTCACTTCTGTTTAGTCCGCTTGTAAATGGCAAAACAAAATAAAGACTTTGGAGTGGCCTAAGCAAAGTCTTGAAATGAATCCAATTGAGATGCTGTGGCATGACCTTAAAAAAGGCAGTTCATACTTGAAAACCTTCCAATATGGCTGATTTACTACTATTCTCCAAAAATGAGTGGGCCGTCCTTTACAAGCTAAATTACATGCTGGTGGTCAGATTGCAGCCCCTAGGTGGAGAACTAGAAGACACAGCAACAATTATATACTGCAGCAATATAAATTCTAAATAAAAATAGAAACAGATGATTGAAATGACATAAATATTCTAAATGGCTAAAACAAAGCAACAGAAAGACATTGGAGAGGCCTAGGCAAAGTCCTGATTTGAATCTAATTGAGATGCTGTGGCATGACCATAAAAAATACAATTCATACTTGAAAGCCTTCCTTTACAAGCTGAATTACTTGCTGGTGGTCGGTTTGCAGAACTGGAAGATACAGCAACACTTACATACCGCAGCAATAGAATTACTAAATAAAAATAATAACAGTTGAGTGACATTCTCCGCTAGCTTTCAGCACTTTTGTTCTAGAGTCGGGAATGTGTGTCAGTAGGTTTTCATCATGACTTTCGGTTTTCTTTATGTTTAACTATTTAACTATTTTATTGTGTTGTACATTGTGTTGATGTCTTAATTGAAATAATTTTAGGGAAGGGCTGCTGAATGCACTGTCTGTAATTATCTTTGGGTATTAATAAAGACACCATGAGCTTGATTCTCCCTTCAACTATCTGCTTGTTTGTTAAAAAAACAGAGAGTTGACTCGCAAAACTAACGAAAACTTATCACTGCATCTGCATATTTTGGTACACATTTTAAAGTGCTTCTACTGTCCTCATCTTTATGTCACTTTGGATAAAAAAGGTTTTTGCTAGATTAGTAAATGTAAGTAAATAAATAAATGTTTTGTTTTTCATGTTGCTAAGAAGCCAACAGGCTCCTACATACTGCAACATTTCATCAGTAACATCCTCAGATAATAGTGGGATTTACTTTTAAACCTCAAATTACTGACATAGTAATAATCAAAGGAAAGGAAACTCGTACTATTCAAGAAGCACAAGCTTTTGTCAACTCCCACACTGTAGTATATCTAATGCACATTTTAGAATATTTCCCAGAGTGTTCAGCCTGTGTTTTATCAAAGCTTTAGACTCTGTAAATTTCATTATATAGGTTCCTCCTCAGAGACCCTGTCCATCCAAAAGCATGAAAGACCCATCACAGGATTCCAGCTTATTCTCATGGACAAGTTTCCATGTATTCGCGTATGTCTTACTTTGTGTGTGAGTGTCTGTGAAGAGAAAAGAGAGCCTAACAAGCTTGAGTCCACGTGCCCAGCGATGGATGGCTCCCTCTGCTCTTCTCTACATTGGAAGCAGATGACTTTATCAGCGGCCTACAAAAACACAGTCCTGTCCGCTCATGCACACACAGAGTCACGGTCTGACAAAGCTCTCATCTCCTTCTCCAGTCTCCTGCAGAACAGAGGAACGCTGAATGATACAGAGAGAACGAGAAGCAGAAGCAAATCCATTTCTCATTCTGAAGGCGCATTGATCAACTTGACCTACTAAAAGGAGTTTGGTTTCCACTCTATACTGTGGAAAGGCTTTTTTGATGATGCAAAGAAAATTATAAACATAAAAGTATGTCAAAATGTGGAAGAACTTTCAGTCTTTAGTACTATACTTGTAATTTATTTGTAAATATCTGTTTAATTCACTAGCTCAAGGTGTTCAAAGTGATAGTTCAAAGTGATAATTGTTTATACAAAAAAATTCAATGTAATCATCTGGAATAATTAAGATATTTAATATATATATATATATATATATATATATATATATATATATATATATATATATATATATATATATATATAAAGTTATAAAATCTCTTTTGCTCACTAAAATAGATATGATAGCTTTTCTTTTTTATTATTTTTAAATGTTACTTATTCTAATATGGTGATTTGCTACTCAGTTCCCCTTCGGGAGGGGAACTTCAATGCTATGTGGAAAAACTTCCACTATGGGGATTTCGTCAGAATCCAATCATCTGAAAGAGCGTGCACAGCTGTCTTGAATGACAATCAGCCTGGCATAAAAGGCTAGCATGTGCTCAGCAACGACATCCTTTTTCGCTTTCAGAGCCTTTCACGAGCTTCTGAGAGAGTCTATGAGGGTATCTCCAACCTGTGTCTACAGAGGGAGATCGAGAAGCAGCTTCTCCCGGTCCAGAGCGCGTATACGCAGTGGCAGATGGTCGAGCTGGGTTGTTCTCCCTTGCCTGGCGTCCTTTGGGTCCGGTCCTCCAAGAGCAGTATGTATATAGGAAGCAAGTTTCCTAAAAGAGCAACACGGTTGTGCAGCGCGTCTTTTTCAAGACGTCGCTCCGACCGTGCGTTTCTGGTTGCGGTGGTTTCCTGTCCCCGGATGATGGGCACGAGCACTGCGTTTCATGTCTGGGGGTCCAGCATGTTGATGCGGTGCTCGCGGGCAGTGCATGCCATCATTGTGATGTCATGTCTGCTGCGCAGTTAAGATCGCGGCTCGCTCTTGCAAAAGAGCGACCCACCCCAGTTGTCCCCCGCACTGCGGTTGGCACTCGGGCAGATCTGAGGGTTTCAGTGGGAGTAAATCCGCCGCCCTCGGGCTCGCGGACCTCTCGCTCCTCCACGCGCTCCATCCAAGCTTCAGGTGAGAGAAGCGCTCCATCCTCGGGTGGTCGCCCTCTCACTTGATGACACCGAGGATCAGATGTCCATCGCTGCATCGGAGGATGGGCTGTCATTGTCTGATGAGGATGCGAACCCGCTCGCTCCCTCCCTCCGGGGTGGAGAGCACGGTGTTGGCATCTAAAAAGCAGACATGATGGCCGTGCTTTCCCGGGCTGTTTCGGCCGTGGGTCTGGTGATGGTTTATCCCCCAGCCCCGCGGCCGGACCGACTAGATGGGTGTTATGTGGAGGATATAATAAGGCAAGACCTTCTAAGCCTTCCGTCCCCTTCTTCCCGGAAAGTGCGCAGTAAGCTCACGCAGTCTTGGAGGGCACTTTTTTTCTGCCCGATCTGCGTGCGCTTTCATCCTCACCATCCTTGGAGGGTTGGTTGTCATTGTCTGATGAGGATTCGAACCTGCTCTTTTCCTCCGGGATGATGGGCGTGGCGTCGAATCCAGAAGCAGACTTTGCAGCCGTGCTTCCCAGGCTGTTTCGGCCGTGGGTCTGGAGATGGTTTATCCCCCAGCCCCGCGGACGGACCGACTAGAGGGGTGTGATGTGGAGGAGATAAAGAAGGCAAGACCTTCTAAGCCTCCACGTCCCCTTCTTCCTGGATGTGCACAGGAAGCCCACGCAGTGCGCTGCGTGCGCCTCCGCCCTCACCATGCATGCTACGGCCACCTACCAGCGCTCCCTAGCGCAGGCGATGGCCCAGCTGCGCGGGGATGGTTCCGACCCAGGACTGAGCATGAGCTCCACACAGCAATCGACTGAAGTCGGCTGTGTGTGCCCCAGGGAAGGACGATGGTCACATTAGTGGCCCAGGAACGCCACCACAGGCTAAACCTGGTGATCTGCGTGATGCTGACAAAGTTCGCTTTCTTGGCTCACCCATATCCCTGGCTGGCCTGTTCGGCGACACCGTCAGTGAATTCGCCCAGGAATTCACGCCGGTGAGCGAGCAGTCGGAGGCGATGGGTAATACCATCTCTCGGCGGGATCGTAAAACCGCTCCTCCCCGCCGAGCCATCCACATCCACTGCTTCACGCCGAGAGCGCCCGCCTGCGGCTTTGCTCGGTCGCCCCCGCCTGCGCCTCTGGCCAAGCGGCTGCGCCGAGCATCTCGCAGGCAACCAGCGCTCCCCGCCCCAGGGCGCCGCTAAGTTCGGTAAACGAACCGCGAAGCGTCCCTGAGACGGGCCATCTGGAGAGGAGGAAATTTGCTCTTTCCCCGCTGGAGGGCGGGGCTCTTCTTCTAAACAGCGTTAAAAAACGCTATCAAAACCTCAGAGAAAGAGCATTTTTTCCCTTCCCCGGATGTGACAGCCCGAACACTGCCAGTCTGGGACGCTATGCTTTCCAGCTCGCAGGATCGGTGCACTTCGCCAGTGGCTCACGGAGCGAGAGAGAACGGTCTCCTTTCTCTCCCCCTCCCAGCCCCACCTCCGGAGTACGGGTGCGAGACAAGAGTGAAGCTCTTGCCTCCTGCTCTCCTGTGGGACCCCAGTGCTTCCCGGTTGAGCCCACCCACTCCGCGCTGCCCCACCGCTGGTACGTCAGCGATCGTGCGGACGAAGCCACTTGCGAGGGCTCTGCCTGCCTGGTTAGCGCGGGCCAGCCCATCGCAATGGCTCATCCGCGCGGTCAGACTCGGCTACGCGATTCAGTTCGCGAAACGGCCTCCCAAGTTCACGGGTGTGTATTTCACCAGGGTCAGCCCTGCGTCCGCCCCTGTCTTGCGAGAGGAGATTGCTGTCCTCCTGGCGAAGGATGCAATCGAACCGGTCCCTCCAGCCGGGATGGAGAGCGGGTTTACAGCCCGCACTTCATCGTACCCAAAAAGAGCGGTGGGCTACGGCCAATCCTCGTTCTGCGCGTTTTGAACCGCTGGCTCTTTATCTGTTACGGTGATCGGCAGAAGGGAAGTGCTGTATCTAAACAGAGGTTGGCCCACTGAACAGTGAATGCCATCTCCCTCGCTCATCGAGCTAGGGCGAGCCGTGTCCCCAGGAGGAGCGCGCTCCACTCGGAGCGCGCATCCTTTTGGGCGTTAGCACGCGGCGCCTCTCTAACAGACATTGTAGAGCTGCGGGCTGGGCGACACCTGAACATTTGTGAGATTTATCTTCGAGTGAACTGATTTCCTCACGAGCGGTGAATGAGGAAATTCGGTTAGGTGTTGTAAAACGCTTGCTGCGCCTTTCTCTCTAACACAGAGATACGTGCGCTTTTCTCGCTTTGTCAGTTGAGTTCCCCACTCGGCGAACCCTGCAGAGTTCCTCCGAGGCCCCCAGCATCTGACTCAGCGGAGCAGTCAAATGTTGGCCCATTACGTTGTAGGTATGCCCGCTGGTCATCCCGCGTTCTGGGTATAGGTGCCTGCTATGTGCGATCCCCGCTGGCGATCCCATACGCTCACTCAGCCACGATGTAGTCCCCCCTCCTAGGCGGGCTCGTGTCTTCCCTCCCCGCTAACCACCTCTTCGTATGTGCACTCCCCCTTCTCAGGGCTAGTCCATACGCTATTTGCCACCAGGTCTCCCCCTCCGGGCAGCAGGTGGCCTCCGCAGCGTCCTCCCTATCGGGACTGAACGCTTTCCCAACGTACTGTCGTATTTAAAAATTCCTAGAAACTAACTAGATGTATTTTTACGACTCCCCGAAAAATATATCTAAACCAGAAAAGGTAAGTAAGGTAAGTAAGGGCCAGGGGACACGTTGGAGGACTGTGTCTCCAGCGATGCAGGTGCGCTCGTACTGCTGCGTGGCGCGCCCCTCACTGGAGACATGGTAAGGTTCTTTCGTTGTGGCGCTTTCCATAAATTTCCCCATAGTGGAAGTTTTTCCACATAGCATTGAAGTTCCCCTCCCGAAGGGGAACGCTCTGGTTACTAAAGTAACCCTCGTTACCCGAGGGGGGGAACGGAAATGCTATGTTCCTTCGCCACAACGATTGTCCCTTAGCTGTTGAGTGTGAAAGCCTCTTCAGCTAGAAAAGGATGTCGTTGCTGAGCACATGCTAGCCTTTTATGCCAGGCTGATTGTCATTCAAGACAGCTGTGCACGCTGACGCCGCCAACTCATTGGCATTTCATTGGCCCGTTTTTATACTCTTTCAGATGATTGGATTCTGACGAAATCCCCATAGTGGAAGTTTTTCCACATAGCATTTCCGTTCCCCCCCTCGGGGAACGAGGGTTACTTTAGTAACCAGAGCGTTCTTATTTGTAATCTTTGTTATTACTGTCAATGTTGAAAACCTTTTTTTTTATATCATGAATAGCAAATTGAAAAAAAGCAACAACAGCAATAGTGTAACATGGGGAGTAACACTGACAACTGGGTTCGAATCCAAATGCAGGTTTATTAGCGAGGTCAGGTAAGCAATGGTCAACACAGGTGGAAACAGATGTATGAAGGCAATCCAGAAACGTAGTCAAAGTAACAGGCGAGAGGTCAGAAGGCAGGCGGCAGGCAGGGATAATCAGTAAAACAAGGCGAGGAGCAAAACACGAAAAAGCAAGACAAAGGAAACGCGTTGTAATGTCACTTAACTGATAACAAGACTCAGCAACTAGAGTGAGTGTTTGTGCTGCTTAAATAGTGTGCGTAATCAGTCCTTGACAATCCTCCGGTGGTGTTTGTGCAATCAGTCAGGATCAGGAACATGTGTGTGTGAGCGGAAGTTGTAGTCCATGAATGGCAGATTTGTAGTCCGTTAGCGATTGTGCATGTTTTCCAGCGATCTATTGTGTTTAGATCGCTGGTGATCGTGACAAACAGCAGAAACAAACATTCATTCATTCGTTTTCCTTCAGCTTAGTGCATTATTTATCAGGGGTCGCCACAGCGGAATGAACCGCCAACTATTCCAGCATATGTTTTACGCAGCGGATGCACTTCCAGGCACAACGCAGGGAAACACACACACACACACACACACACACACACACACACACACACACACACACACACACACACACACACACACTCATTCACTATGGCCAATTTTGTTTACTCAATTCACCTATTGAGCATGTCTTTAGATTGTGGGGGAAAGCAAAGCACCCAAAGGAAACCCATGTGAACATAAAAAGAACATGCACACTCCACAAGGAAATGCCAACTGGCCAAAGCCAGACTTAAACTAGCGATCTTCTTGATGTGAGCTGACAGTGCTAACCACTGAGCTACCGTGCCACCAGAAACAATCAATAAACCATTTTTTGTATACAAAATATGTAACATTAATAATGACTTTACTGTTCATTTCTGTTTAGTCCACCTCTGTATGGCTAAAGAAAAAACAAAATGAAGACTTTGGAGTGGCCTAGGCAAAGTCCTGACCTGAATCCAATTGAGATGCTGTGGCATGAACTTAAAAAGGTAATTTATGCTCAAAAATCCTCCAAAGTGGCTTAATTACAACAATTATGCAAAGATGAGAGGCTAAATTCCTCGGCAGTGCCGTAAAAGACTCATTGCAAGTTATCGAAAGTGCTTGAATGCAGTTGTTGCTGCTAATGGTGACCCAATCAGTTATTAGATTTAGGGGCAAACTCTTTTCGTACAGGCCTATGAAGCTTTACATTTTGTTTTCCTTTACTAATAAAAACCTTCAAATAAAAACTGCATGGTATGTTTAGTTGAGGTTTTTTTGTAACTAATATTTACTTTTTTTGATGATCTAAAACATTAAAGTGTGACAAACATAAGAAAAAAGAGAAATTCCTAAGGGGTAAATACTTCTTTTACACTGTATGCGCATGTATTAAACTAAATATTCAATATCTAACTAAGTTGTTTATGAGAAACAAATGACCACATATTTTAAAATATAGTAAAGTAGAAAACATGTCACAATATTACTGTCTTTAGCGTATTACTGATCAAATAATTGCAGCCATATTCACAAACTAATTCTAATATTCCAAACATCTGACCTGCAGTGTAAGCATAAAGATCATAAACAGAGCTGAGAATAGTTCCCTTCTATGTTTCAAGCCAAACCATAAAAACACACACATGGATTAAACACATTAAAAGCTCTGACCAATGAGAGAGCCAGTCTTTTTCATTTTACTGTGCGGTCTCAGGATATTATGATTATTTCCCTATTATAAAGCATGAGCAGGGCTGAAAGTAAAACCATGTGAGGTGGTTGGTGGATGCTGTGGGTGGGAGGTGTGGTTTTGACATTCAGCTCCATTTAGAGGTGAGGGTCCAAATGATGGAAAACCAGTAACTAAGTATTTTTACTTCACTACTGTACTAAACATGTTTTAGGTATCTGTACCTTATCAGTGTATTTTAATTTGATGAAAGTTTTCTTTTATTTCACTACATTCCAAAACAAAATATTGTACTTTTTGCTCCACATCATTTCCTGAAACAAGCTGGGTAAATTGAATTGGACTGATCTGTTCACATCAGTTCTCAAGTCAATGACTCACTGACTAAAATGATCAATTTAGAGTGAATCTTCAGTCAACAACTCACTGATTCAAATGGTCAGTTCGTAGTGAATCTCCAGTCAACAACTAACTTTCATTCATTCATTCATTTTCTTGTCGGCTTTGTCCCTTGCGGGGTCACCACAGTGGAATGAACCACCAACTTATCCAGCGTGATTTTACGCAGCGGATGCCCTTCCAGCCGCAACCCATCTCTGGGAATAACAACTAACTTATTAAAATGATCTGTTCAGAGTGAATCTTCAATCAACAACTCACTGATTCAAATGATCCATTCAGAGTGAACCTCCAGTCAACAACTCTCTGATTCAAATGATCAGTTCATAGTAAACCACAAGTCAACAACTAACTTATTAAAAGGATCAGTTCAGAGTGAATCTCCAGTCAACATCTCACTGACTCGAATGATCCATTCAGAGAGAATCTCCAGTCAACAAGTAACTTATTAAAATGATCAGTTCGGAGCAGGGGCGGACTGGCCATAGGGAGCACCGAGACATTTCCCGGTGGCCTGACTGACTATTATCTGGCCTGCCACCGTGATTCTGGCCCGCCCCACAGTTTTCATAAACATTGAGCCCCCCCCCCAAGTATTTTAATACTTAGGTAAACTGTAATATTTTACTAGAGTATTTGTACTTTTACCTGATTTGTACTTTATCTGCCACTGTGGAAAACTGGATGTACCTTGCATTTCTGCAATAAGATTGGTAGAGTGAATAAATATAGACATTGCAAAAATGAAAATATAATAGGTTTCACCACACTATAACGTCACATTAGTAGTACTACTAGGCCTGTCACAATAATCAATATATCGACTTATCGCACAACACATGAACATGACCTCAATTACTTTTGTTGATGCAATAGATATCGCCCATACATAAAACCAATTCTTGCAACATTTTAGCTGAATGTGCAACATCTCTATCTCTATTGGACATGTCAGTGTCAGTATGGTTCAGATTAAAGACACATCTCTTTGCATTAGCATACACATAAAACACAAATGCTGTTGAAATCCAAATCCTCTAAAGAATTGTTAGTCTGCATTATTTAGGGCAACCGGAGCCCGGAACACTTCCCAAAAGACTACAATTTGAACGGCATCTGTGCTTATGTTAGACTTTTTTAATTTTTCTCCAGGTTTCCATAATCCTGGACCAGGCCGTATCCTGAGCACCTGCTGTGGTGGTCATGGAGGAGTGGAGAGCATGAGACTGAATCCTGTAAGACCCCAGTTACAGTCGAGTCTTCACATTGATCCTGAAGGGCCAGCCTGTACACCAGCCAGTGACCACAACTGCAGGTTCTCGAAGATGGACGTCCAGCGTTCTCCAGCCTCCGGCGCCTAGACTGCAGCTTTGCACAAGACGTTTGGCCATAGGAGAAATGGTCATGTCCAACTGAGCCTGGTTTCTCTTAAGGTTTTTTTAATCCTTCAATTTCGCCAATTGGTTAAGTTGTTTTCCTCGCCGCTGTCGCCACTGGCTTGCATGGTTTGGGACTTGTGGAGCTGCGCATCGATGGATTTGCTCTTCAGTGTTTGAACTCTCAGCAGTGAATATTAAACCACACTGAACTGAACTTCAACACTGAAAACTGGACTGACACTGTTTCAGTTCACTATAATCTTCTATGTGACGCTGCTTTGACACAATCAACATTGGAAAAGCGCTATAGAAATAAAGATGAACTGAACTGAATTGATATGAAAATTGTTATGGGGAAAAACACTATAGCAGGGGTGTCCAAACTCAGTCCTGGAGGGCCGGTGTCCTGCAGATTTTAGCTCCAACTTGCTTCAACACACCTGCATGGATGTTTCTAGAAAGCCCAGAAAGAGCTTAGCTACCCCAGGTTTGTCTGATTGGGGTTGAAACTAAAGTTTGCAGGACACCAGCCCTCCAGGGCCGAGTTTAGACACCCCTGCACTTTAGTTTGTACTATAGATTACTTTATTATATATTCATGTGGGTGTTTTTGACAGCTGAAAATAGATCTGGTAGCTGATATCGCAGCCTCTGTTACTTTTTACTTTGCACTTTTTTGTAAACATTTATTATTATTTATTTAGGATATGTGTTTCACATTTTGATTCCAATGCCTAATTATTAAATTATTAAAAGGACTGTAATTAAATTTAATATTTTTAAAAATTAAATATTATTTTGATGATATTTTATTGTCATTCTTGCATTATATAATGAGTGGCATAAAACTGTCTTAAAATGACAATAACAGTATTCATTCATTCATTCATTTTCCTTTGGCTTAGTCCCTTTATTTATCAGGGGTCGCCACAGCGGAATGAACCACCAACTTATCAAGCATATGTTTTACATAGTGGATACCCTTCCAACTGCAACCCAGTACTGGGAAAGACAATAATATCATTTATCGCAATATTTTTTTGGTGCAATATATTGCACAACAAAAAAATAGATATTATGACAGACCTGAGTACTTCTATTATTCAGAAACAGTCTGAATAACATCAATTAAAGTCCTTATTTTAGATTGAAAATGCTGGTGTTCTGTTTCAGATTTGATAGACAGGAGCACAAACTTTTGAAAACGGATATCCACAATCACTCTCTGACTGTTCTTTAGGACTATTGCATATCTTTCCCTGATTCGTCAAGTTCTGATCACATGACCATTACCCAACCAGTATACTGCAAGTATAGATACCAGCAAAATATGCACATGCCATTGAGCGTGAATGGTCATACTGAAAAAAATGATTCAAAGATGATTCCTTGGATTTACTACATTTTTACAATTTACTACAAGTTAAGTGGATGTAAACAATTTATTTGGGCTGAATTTAATTAAACATATTAAGTTGAACATTATTCAATTTAATTTGTTTGTTTAAATTCAACCCATATAAATTGTTTGCAACAACTTTGCAGACATCCTTTTTTTCAGTGTATTTTGTGTTTTGGGTTGTATAATGTGGATGTTTTTTGAAGAGCAATAAAAGCGACAGTCTGGACGGGGAGGGTTTCCATTCTAGGATGACATTATAAAACAAAAACATGCTAGTGTAAATGGCACATGACTTCAAGTGAATTTCAGAACATCATGTTCTCTATAATCACGTGAAGATGAAAAAATATCCAAACAACAAAATATTTTTAAGAACTGGGCAACAAACAAGGAAGAAGACAATCTGACATGCTCAAAGAACAAACTAGGTACTGCCTAGAAACAAATAAAGAAACTAAACAAGACACAGGTGATCATAATAGGTAATGATGAAAATACATGATTAGAAACGGAGTACAACAAAACAGGACATAATGTTCAAATAAAGACAGACGAACAAATCGACATTACAGTCTAGTATGAAAATTGATTTTCATTGGAGGTTTTCCATCAAGTACATTTAATGTTTTTGTTTTTAATATATATTTAATAATTAAATTAAATATATTAAAAACAAGTGAGCACAAGATAACATTGAAGGTAATTACACTAATTATTATAAATATACAAATTTTAGGACATTCATTAAAGGGTAAAATCACATTCAACAGTTTTTGTTGTTGTTACTAAGCGTTATTAATGCTATTGGATAATATTATTTATGACATATGTTAATATTATACTAAAATTATATAAAATTGTATTATACTAAAATATGCATGTTAAATCTCAAGGATGAAACACACAATACATTTATGCTTTTTCATGGCTGAAACCCCCTGCTCTACATCTAGTTACTTGTGTTTACTTGACATTCCATGGTTAGAGGAAAAGTGAACTGGGAAACTAACTGTTCTACCTGCTCAGAGGAGTGTGAATAGAGTTGATGTGAAGGACAGGCATGAGATAGTCCTGTCTGAGAGGCTCATAATGTCTGCATGGGCCAGTGAAACAGAACCTGTGCTCAGTGTGTGTTTCTGAAATCATCAACACACCAGTGACTCCGACACCCACACACTGTCTGGGGAAACAGCAAGACTGACATGAACAGAGAGAAGCAAAAATGCAACTGTGGTCACAAGAAAAGAAAGAAGCAAAACACCATTATTTTCTGTACAACTCAAAAGAAAGGAGGGTCTCTCTGGGATTCAGAGGTTGATGGGCTGTAATGTTATGCCAAGGGACATGTTGCCACTTGCCTATAAATGTAGATTTTATTATTAAAAAATAAGCATAAAGTGAACCTCAAGCTACTCTAAATGAGGTGGAAAACATATTATGACAAAAGCTCATAAGACTAAAATAAACAGATGAATAAAACAGATAAATTCTCAAGATTTCACAAATGTATATGCAATAACTTAACAATAAAAAACAATAAATTTTAATGCAATAAATGTGCTTTTTGTTCTCAAATAATAAAACAATGACGCTTAAAATGGCAAAAAAAACTGTCAATACATGTAAAATCGGAGTACAGTTAAATCTAGGCTCTCACAATATCAGATTTTTTACAACATGATTATCAAAACAATTCAATTATGACAAAAATTATATCATAGTATCAGTAGGAATGTCAGTAACACTGCATTCAACAAGGTACTGGAAATATTCCTCAGAGATTTTGGTCCATATTGACATGATAGCATCACGCAGTTGCTGCAGATTTGTCGGCTGCACATCCATGATGTGAATCTCTCATTCAACCACATCCCTAAGCTGCTCTATTGGATTGAGTTCTGGTGGCTGTGGAGGCCATTTGAGTACAGTGAACTCATTGTCATGTTCAAGAAACCAGTCTGAGATGATTCGTGCTTTATGACATGGTGAGTCATCCTGCTGAAAGTATAGCCATCAGAAGATGGGTACACTGTGGTCATAAAGGGGTGGACATGGTCAGCAACAATACTCAGGTAGGCTGTGGCATTGACACAATGCTCAATTGGTACTAATGGGCCCAAAGTGTGCCAAGAAAATATGCCCCCACCATTACACCACCACCACCAGCCTGAACCGTTGATACAAGGCAGGGTGGATCCATGCTTTCATGTTGCTGACGCCAAATTCTGACCCTACCATCCGAATGTTGCAGCAGAAATCGAGACTCATCAGACCAGGCAACATTTTTCCAATCTTCTATTGTCCAATTTTGGTGAGCCTGTGCAAAATGTAGCCTCAGTTTTCTGTTCTTAGCTGACAGGAGTGGCACCCGATGGTCTTCTGCTGATGTAGCCTCAAGGCTCGACATGTTGTGTGTTCAGAGATGCTCTTCTGCATACCTCGGTTGTAACGAGTGGTTATTTGAGTTACTGTTGCCTTTCTATAAGCTGGAACCAGTCTGGCCATTCTTCCCTGACCTCTGGCATCAACAAGGCATTTGCACCCACAGAACTGCTGCTCCCTAGATATTTTCTCTTTTTTGGACCATTCTCTGTTAACCCTAGAGATGGTTGTGCGTGAAAATCCCAGTAGATCAGCAGTTTCTATAATTCTGATGCTCGGTCTGAACTGTAACAGATCATCTTGATGTTCTACATGTCTAAATGCATTGAGTTGCAGCCATACGATTGGCTGATTAGAAATTTGCGTTAACGAGCAGTTGAACTGGTGTACCTAATAAAGTGGCCAGTGAATGTATTTGCTACAGTATTTCTTAGTAGTTCATTAATTCAATTATTTTCCTTCAGCTAAGTCCCTTTATTTATCAGGGGTTGCCTCAGCGGAATGAACCGCCAACTCATCCAGCATATCTTTTACGCAGTGGATGTCCTTCCAGCTGCAATCCAGTACTGGGAAACACCCATACACTCTCACATTCACACTACACTACGGACAATTTCAATTCAAATTTAATTCACCTATACCCCATGTCTTTGTACTGTGGTTGAAACTGGAGCACCCGGAGCAAACCCACATGAACATGTGGAAACCATGCAAACTCCACACAGAAATGCCTTACTAACCCAGCCGGGACTCGAAACAGCGACCTTCTTGCTGTGAGGTGACAGTGCTAACCACTGAGCCACCGTGCCACCCATTTCTTAGTAAGTATTTAATGTAACTATTTTTATAACTTTAAATTTGAATAATTTATTACCAAATGGTAAAATCAGCATTAAACAAGATGACTTAAGCGTTTGCTAATAATTTGTGTCAGATCATGTAAACTAATGTAGTTACCTTAGCTTAGGGTAACAAACGAAACCTTATTGCTAAATATTACTGAATGAAAATGAAATAAAATAAAAGGCATTTTTTTATTTTGTATTTTATTTTTAGGGCAATCAATCATATTGATGCACACACACAAAAAGGGATAATTACACTTAACAGAGGAGACTAAAATGTGCACTGTTTCTAGTTTAGCACAGTGTAAGATTTTCCCAGCTTAGCACAAGTATGACCATTTATGAGAATAACACAAATCTACTTTAAATGAGTCAAAACTCTAGCAACATTTGAAAGTTAAAAAAAGCAATTAAAGGCTATTAAATCTAAAGGCTGTATCAATTAGCACTGGATCATAAATATACATCATGTTTATTAAAATACCTGAGATGGCTTAAAGTTGTGCATTGATTGTCTTCATGCTCCATTAATCAAAACATTTCTGTTAGCATTTATACAGCTACAGCAATAAATATTTGTCATATTTGTTTATATGCTTTCCGATAAGTCACAACGGTGTATATGCACACAGACTTTTAATTTCAGTTAGCCAGCCTTAGCGCTTCGTGTGAACTGTCTTTCCATTATAAAATTGCCACATCTAAGGTCTGATTTCTTTAAAAATCAGTATTCTTCACTGCCTGATCGATATATATATTATATAAACTGGGACCACTCTGGTTTATTTTACCCCAGTATTTTCAGTAGAGTTTCTATGCTCGCCTGCTGATCCTGACGGCACTAGCTGTATTTCACAGTACTTCAGGTATTTACACAGTATTTCATCTTGTTTTATGCTTGAACAACTAAATGAATGCTGAAGATTATTTAACTTATTGTATTGTAATTACATTACAACACGTATGCTGTAAAAGGAACCATATGAAATTGAAAATAGTCACATTAAGCTTTCACTGGAAGTTTATCATTGGCTGAAAACACTTGCTGTTCATATATCCCATTGTTTACATTCTTTGTGAGGACGCCCTCTGGTGTTGAGTATGAATGAAACAAATTAAATAAGAGTGCTTAATGCGTCATAAAAGCAATAATGCTTTATGTGTACTGCTCATTTGAAACATTATGGTTATCACCAATGTTGGTATATTATGTCTTCCTTAATTAACAATGTGAATTATTTATTTATTTGTTTGTTTGATTATTCTTTCTTGATTATAGTCAATATCAGTATATCCCAACACCCATAATCAAATAATTGTATTTAGATTAAATAAAAAAATATATGTAGTGGATTTAAATTAAAATAATTTTAGCCCAGATCACATTAATATTCTTATTAAAGCAGCAACAAAAACAGCAACAACAAAACCCTGTTTAAAACAGAACAGAAACTTCTTGATAGTCGGGTCATCACAAAACAGCATTCGCAGCCCAAGTAAAAAAGCAGGAGAGGACTTGATTTTGTGCAAATGAAATTGTCATTTGTCATATGAAAGAAGATCTGGTTACAATGTATTTTATGGTGTACTCATTACCATGTAACAATTCATTTAAATACTGAGTAATATTAATTAATTACATATACCTACTCTATGGTTAGGGTTAGAATGAGGGTTAGGGTTGAGGTTTGAATTATGCATAATTAATTACATAGTAATTACTTTCGTACGTACATGGAAAAAAATTGATAGCTTAAAATGTTATTGTAAAGATTATTTGCATGTGCTGTGAGAATTATGTGTGTGTGTTGTCAAATTGATGAAGATGTTTCTCAATTTGTAAGTGATTTTCTATTTGCATGTGTTTTCTTAACCTGCAGCACATCTTGTGGACCAACTAAGTAGTGCAAAACAAACTCACAGCACTATTGTGAGCTGCACATACACTGCATGCAGTTAAAAAAATCATGCTGCACACATACAATTTGTGCCCATAATGGAATTTCCAATAAAGGTACTTTATACTTTGGCTGATGGTTCCAGGAAGAACCTTTGGAAATCAAAGGAACATTTCAATTTCACAGACTGTTCTTTAACTTGGAAAGTAAGGTCTCTGGATTTTTAAAATGATTCTCACACTAAATAAAAAGACATGTTCACTGAATGCTTCTTTGGGGAATCAAAAACTGTATACTTATAAAAAAGCTCAAGTGAGCATAAACCTTGTTCTTCTGATTGATAGTTACTGTGGATGAGGGCTACAATGACTATTATTGTAGATGTAAATGTGGGCTCACAGCACTCTACTGTAGTGTTTGTAATACTCTAGGATCAGTCTTCGAGTCACTGGCTCCATGTGAAAGCTGCAGCACTGTGTTCAGTGTTGAAACAATATTTGTACTGTAAAACAAACAAACAGACAAAAAAAAGGTGACTTCTGCTGTTAAACAACAACACCAACAGCCATAAACAATCTGACAATGATATTATTCATGAGAATGAAATGTTTGCATTGTATTGTTTGCTCCCCCTTTTCTAGAATTAAAGGGATAGTTTACCCCAAACTGAAAATTGTGCTATCATGTACTCACCTTTTACTTGTCACAAACTCGTTTACTATATATATATATATATATATATATATATATATATATATATATATATATATATATATATATATATATATATATATATATATATATATATATATATATATATTAAAATTCTTTTCTTTTTGTTTTCAACAACAAAATAAACTATTTGGAACCATTTGAAGGTCAGTAAATGATAAATAAACATTTATATTTTTAGGTGAACTATCGTGTTTTATGTCTTTCGCTGTCTCATAAATGCTGCTAAACAGCGCCTTCTTGTGTATGTGAGCAAAAGAACAACCACTGCATTAAGAAGGTAAATATCATTTATGCTTTTGAATTGTTGTTGTTGTTATATTTAAATTCATTTATATTTAAATTCATTTATATTTAAATTCATTACATTTAGAGTTCCTGATTTCTATTACATTTAGAGGCCCTAATTCTAACCCAGGCCTTGACACAACCTTATCTAAACTTACTGTAAGACTTAACTTAAACTTAACTCAACTTAAGACTAAACAAGATTCAAAACATTAAGCACAGACAGACAGACAGACAGACAGACAGACAGACAGACAGACAGACAGACAGACAGACAGACAGACAGACAGACAGACAAATAAAAGGAACAATTTACTGAATTCCATTCATTTGGTTTTATATCCAGTTATATTCAAAATAACACTGTGGATAAGGATATATAATTACATCTAAACAATAAAATGTATGTCTGCTGTTGGGAGCACATGGAATTAATTTCATTACATAATTACACATTATACACATTATTATTATTATTATTATTATTATTATTATTATTATTATTATTATTATTATTATGCTGTCCAAACCTAATTCATAGTAGCTATAGTTATTTAACATTGTGTTTTATTATTGCTTTTTACAGCAGTTCATTAGGCTAAATGTAAATTCGTTTTATAAAAACAAAACATTTACTTAACATTAATAATGGATTCTTTCTCAATAAAACAAAATAAAATAAAATAGGATAAAACAAAATTAGGAAAAAAAAAATTAAATAATAATAAAGGAAAAAAAAAACACTAACTCACTCAGTATCAGCATGCTCCCTATACTTTATTAGTGGTTGCTACCAACGCTACAGTGGAATGATCCGCCCAAAATAAAAATTAAGGTTAGGATACTTTTTTAACTACTACTACTACTATCACTATTACTACTACAGTGTTGGGGGTAACGCATTACAAGTAACGCGAGTTACGTAATATTATTACTTTTCTAAGAAATTAGTAAAGTAACGAATTACTTTAAAAAAATTAGTTATAATACTTGAGTTACTTTTGTGAAAATGTAACCCGAGTTAATTTTTAGGTTAATTAATTAGCTTTTAAAAAAATGCTGAATTAAAATTAGTCACAATAAATTAAGCAGTCAATGAGAGAATGTGTTCATTATTTTGAACATATCAAAGAAAAAGAAAAGGGGATTATTGTCTCAATGGACAGTGATTTTACTTAAGACAAATAGTATAAAAGTAGCAGACACATTGCTTTAAACTGTCAATAATCTGTATATACAGTACAGCATGTATCCTGTAGCTCTGGGTCAGGAAGTTCTTAGATAACATTATCCGGTTTTTAAATAATGTATTTATTAAAATTTCAGGCAATACAGATACAACAACAAACAAATGAACAGAACAGTGGGATAAAAATGTAGTAATAATAATAATAATAATAATAATAATAATAATAATAATAATAATATTAACAACAATAATAATAATAGTTAAATTAAACAATATAAAAAAAGGATAAATAAAACTTAAATAGATAAATAATAAAAAAAGAGATATTGCATATTCATACACCACAAACCTTCACAAGATCTGACCTCATTAAATCAACCCTCTGATGAGTACGGAGGTTATGTTTCAACCCATATGCAACAAAAATGGATCCCACCTCTCATGAAATAAAACATCTTTGCCATGTAAAACACAAGTAGTCCAGAAACAATGAACAAGGCTCCTCTGTTTTACATTTCAGACATACTGGTGACAACTAAACTTGTGCCTCCATGAGGGAGAGATGTGAGCTCGATGTAGAATTTTCAGTTGCATTGCTTTTACTCTGTTACATCCATTTAGGGAGATTGCATTTTTCCAAGTCTCCTCCCATTTTGGTGTGTTTTTTTAAAGTTAAATGAAGGTGTAGGTTATACAGTGCATTGTGTATTTGCAGAGCTCCTCTATTAAAAAGAAAGGGAAAAAAACAAGTTCTAAAAGACATTAAGCCTCAGCCAGGTAATAAAAAGTAACACAAAAGTAACTCAAAAGTAATGTAATGCCTTATTTATCATAAAAAGTAACTAAGTATCGCAACTACTTACTTTTTGGGGAGTAACTCAATATTGTAATGCATTACTTTTTAAATGTTACTTTCCCCAACAATGACTACTGCTACTACTACTACTACTACTACTAATAATAATAATAATAATTCATATTATTAATATTATTATTATTATTCTATTAACATTTAAGAATCAGCAATGATTTGGTTTTTGTTTATCTAATAGGCCTGCGTTTATCATCTTGCTTTTGTTCTTTCCAAAATGTAAATACCTGTAAAATGTAATGCAACTTTACAGCACTAGGTGATGCTGGAGGATCACACAACACTGCATTTATTCATTCTCTCTCTCTCTCTCTCTCTCTCTCTCTCTCTCTCTCTCTCTCTCTCTCTCTCCTCTCTCTCTCTCTCCCCCCCCCCCCCCCCCCCCCCCCCCTCTCTACTTCATCCTCCTGAAGCAAAACGGCAACTTCCACCAGCATGTCACATGTCACACGCCGCTTAGTTATAATAAAAAGTCACACGCAGCACCTGACTAAGTAATAAATAAACAAGTACGACTGTGTGTGCGTGTACGTCTGCAAATGATGGATGGGAAGGAATGGGCTGTTATCACAGAGTGCATGTATCACCGCCTGCCATTTTTACACCGGCCCGTGACAGAACAGTGACACGCGGGACATGAGCGACACGAGCCCAGATGAGCAGATCTTCATTTCCTGTTCCTGCTCACAGCAGACCCAAATATGTGACATGTTGTCTTCATTAATTCCCCCTTCATTTGAATATACCTAGCCGTCTGCTCTCTGGGCGTCCTCTTCGTCTCTTTCTACCTCACAGGACCATAAGGTACGCACGCACGCGCACGCACAGAGAGAGAGAGAGAGAGAGAGAGAGAGGTCTTACCTGGTTGAAAGTGTCAAGCTTTATAGTTTGTTAGGCAAATCACAGTTTTTATTTGTCAGTTTTGAGATTTTGGCCTTTCTTTTCATTTTCTTATTCAGTCTAATGTAAAGAATTCCAAATATCCAAAATAGACTTTAAGTGATTCTTGTCACATGCATCAAGTCGTGTCTGTAGATTTGTAGATCTTTAATTTATTCAAAAGTTTATTTTTTTTTCTTTCTTTGAATCACAATTCTCCACCTCAGCAGCACTTACATACACCAGACTATTTATTCATATCAATATTCTGAACGTTATTACAGAGAGATATGTCCATACACAATCTGCTTGATGATATACAGAACAGCATTTTACTCTACAAATAATCTATTTTTTATGATCATTTTATTTAAAAAAGTTACAAAATGATAAAAAGAGATTCCCCGAATTCCCTCTTAAAACTGGAATATTTATTAAAGACTAAATATTAATAAATAATATTTAATAAAATAAATAAATAAATACAGATGCAGACACTGCAAATAGATACAGTCACTGCAGGTGAATAGACCTAATAAAAACTAAGCTAATAGTTCCCCAGCTGATTGCTTACACTCTCAGAAATAAAGGTACAAAAGCTGTCACTGGGGTGGTACCTTTTCAAAAGATACACTTTGGTACCTTAAAGGTCCATACTTGTACCTTCAAGGTATATATTAGTACATATAAAGGACAAAGGTATACCTTGGTACAAATGTGTACCATTGTAAAAAAGTGCAGCTTTTAAAAAGGTACCACCACAGTGACAGCTTTTGTACCTTTATATCTGAGAGTGTACATTAACAGTTTCAAAAGTTATATATATATATATATATATATATATATATATATATATATATATATATATATATATATATATATATATATATATATATATATATATATATATATATATATACAGTAAAAGACAGAATTATTAGCTCCCCTGAATTATTAGACCCCCCCCCCCCCCCCCGTTTATTTTTCCCCCCCAATTTTTGTGACAATTAAATATTCCCCCAATAAAGTGACATTTAAAGGCTTAACTAGGTTAATTAGGTTAACTAGGCAGGTTAGGGTAATTAGGCAAGTTATTGTATAATGATGGTTTGTTCTGTAGACTATCGAAATAAAAAATAGCTTAAAGGGGCTAATAATTTTGACCTGGTTCTTAAAAAATTTAAAACTGCTTTTATTCTAGCCGAAATAAAACAAATAAGACTTTTTCTAGAAGAAAAAATATTATCAGACATACTGTGAAAATTTCCTTGCTCTGTTAAACATCATTTGGGAAACATTTAAAAAAGCAACAAAAAAAAGCAAAGGGGGCTTATAATCCTGACTTCAACTGTATATATATATATACATATACATATATATATATATATATATACACATACACAGTTGATATATATATATATATATATATATATATATATATATATATATATATATATATTCTCGTGTTTAAATATGCAAATTATGCATAATTACATTAAACATGTGCCAATAGACTGTAAAATAAATATATTTTTGCAACTTTTGATGCTAAAAAGTCTGAAAAAAATACTTGCCTGAATTGTGTTGTAAATAATGGTATGGTACAAAAATTGTAATAAACTGCCAGAATCTTTTCTGTTATTTTACAGACTTAATTCTTTACACATTATTTCTTATTCAATATATTGTTTCAAAATATAAAATGACAATAAAAGTCATTTTGTTAAATTGCACAGGTGAATTTTTCCACATCAAAATTTGTCAGTGAAGAGATCAAGGGTCAACAATCATGGATGACACATAATCAAAACATTGAAAGAAGTCAGGTACTTGTATTTTATTTTAGGTTTTATTTATGTAAAACCTTATTAGTTTAAGATCTATCTATCTATCTATCTATCTATCTATCTATCTATCTATCTATCTATCTATCTATCTATCTATCTATCTATCTATCTATCTATCTATCTATCTATCTATCTATCTATCTATCTATCTATCTATCTATCTATCTATCTGTCTGTCTGTCTGTCTGTCTGTCTGTCTGTCTGTCTGTCTGTCTGTCTGTCTGTCTGTCTGTCTGTCTGTCTGTCTGTCTGTCTGTCTGTCTGTCTATTGTAAGGATTTTGGAAATCTCTTTTTATCAATCCATATTTCAGAAAATACTGAAAATCTTCAGAATACAGATATGAATAAAATTGTGCAGTTTGGTGTATATAAATGCTGCTGAGGTGAAGATATATGGCTCAGAGAATGAAAACTTAAATACACTGTAATTGAAATCTAGAAGAAAAAAAACAAAAAAAGCCAGAAAGCCCAAAATCTCAAAACTAACATGTGCATGAAAAGTGTTTTTGCCAGCAGCTTAATGTTTCAACATATATTCTAGGTAGTTTTTAAAGTACGCACACACACACACACACACACAGGCACGCACATCCACACACGGCGAATCATTAGCCTCCCTTCAATAACATTTTTCAGCTGTGCAAACTACATAAAGACGTCAGCTCAAATCACGAACTAATTAACACTTAAAAAGACACAAATTAGATATGCGTGGCTAAAAGCAATTATAATCTCGACGAGTTTTGCAAATCATTTGGGAAATGAAAAGAATGCGTAATTGCTGGAACCAACATCTTCAACATGAAAAAAAATGAAAAGAAAAAAAGAAAGAAAGAAAGAAAGAAATGGCTGAAGTGATGCTTGTTAGAGAGCAGTCTTTTCCACGGACCCGATTGTGATTATGACGCTTTTCCGCAATTACATGTGCATATGTTTAATGTCACAAAATGCCTGTTTTTAATGAATGTGTTTTTAATAGAATTAGCAATCAGTCAATTAGGATGTGCGTGAAGGCCTTGAGTGGAGAAGATCCCATCCAGAGACTAATGAAGGAATACAGGACCATTCCTACTAGAAATATGAGTTTGACATTTATTATACGCTCATATTAAAAACAGAGATTTTAGTAACTACTTAATAGCTCTTTACATTACAGCTTCCGTATTTCCACAATTAATTCCTGTAATAACATTGATGATATTTGATTACAAGCAGCACTACAAAATTAATAACACACTCATAAATATATTTTTGCTGCTTGTTTAGACAACTTATTTAAAATAAGCTAAAACAACACAATTCGTGATATTTTTTGAGACAACTTAAATATTTCATGTTCAATCCACTCAAATTTGTAAAAACTTAACTGTTAACAAAATTTGTGTTGGGACAACATGAATGACTTGTGTGGAACCCTACATTTTTTATGCAGATTATTATAGTAATACACTGTAAAAAAAAAACAAATTTAAGTTGATTGAACATAAAACAATTAAGTTGTCTAAAAAAAAAACTCAAGAATTGTGTTTTTTCAGCTCATTTTAAATAAGTAGTTCGAACAAACAACAGACGTTATTTTTTTGAGTGTATTTTTACATAATTGTATTAAAACACACACACACACACACACACACACACACACACACACACACACACACACACACACACACACACACACACACACACACACACACACACACACACACACACACACACTTGTGTATGTATGTATATGTGTGTGTATGTGTATATGTACAATTGAAGTCAGAATTATTAACCTCCATTTAATTATTTCTTTTTTAAAAATTTTCCAAATGAAGTTTAACAGAGCAAGGAATTTTTCACAGTATGTCTGATAATATTTTTTCTTCTGGAGAAAGTCTTATTTGTTTGATTTCGGCTAGCATTAAAAGCAGTTTTTAATTTTTTTAAAAACTATTTTAAGGTCAAAATTATTAGCCTGTTTAAGCAAATTTTTTATTCCCGATAGTCTACAGAACAAACCATCGTTATACAATAACTTGCCTAATTACCCTAACTTGTCTAGTTAACCAAATTAATCAAGTTAAGCGTTTAAATATCAGTTTAAGCTGTATAGAAACGTCTTAAAATATCTAGTAAAATATTATTTACTGTCATCATGGCAAAGATAAAATAAATCACTTATTAGAAATGCGTTATTAAAACTATTATGTTTAGAAATGTGTTGAAGAAATCTTCTCTCTGTTAAACAGAAATTCAGGGAAAAATAAACATGGGGGCTAATAATTCTGACTTCAACTGTATGTGCACACACACACACACACACACACACACACACACACACACACACACACACACACACACACACACACACACACACACACACACACACACACACACACACACACACACACACACACACACACACACACACACACACACACTCACACACACACACACACACACACTGCATTATATATTAAAATTGTTAATTATTATTTAAACAAAACTGCAAACAATAGCTATGTAGGTATCACTTTAAAATAAAATCTCATATGTTTACATGAGTTTATGGATTAAGCCAACATATTTCACAGCAATTATTCAATATTGTTTAGTTTTAATAATGTTTTTAAAAAGGTTTTATCAATGTTAGATTTTATGAATAAAGTAATTTTGACACAAACAGCTTTTATTTATATTATTATGTAATTTCTATTAATTCAAAATGTAAATACTATTACTACTATTATTATTATTATTAATTTTATTATCATTATTGTTGTTGTTGTTGTAGTATTTTTAGTATTTGTCGTAGTAGTAGTAACAATAATAAAAACCTAGTAAATTTACACAAATTTAACGTGTGTTATTGATTTGTTCCTTGTTAGTTTTGTTAGTTGCACGTTTTAATGCCATAAACAAGGTTAACAAATTAAACTTTATTCTAAAGATTTACTAGTATACGTTGTCATTAATAATTGTGTAAGAACACAATAAAATGTAATTAATATTTTCTATAAAATGCTTTAATATATTTGTACATATAAATTAGTAAGTACCAAAGCCAAATCTGGAACTAGTCTAACAATGAAACTTAAGATCAGAGTTTAAACATTAGTACACCCAAATTAAAATCTTGGGGAAAAATAATACATGAACTTTTAAATAAACAGGAAAAATCAAGAGAAACATAAAAAATATAAAATTCTGTTTACATTTTGTAGTTTGTATTATTTATTTTTTTTGCAATAAATTGTTTGAATTTAAATGTATTATCTTTCTTATCTTTCTTTACCTTCAATGAGAAATTAATACATAGAAATGAATAGAAATGGGTGTATCATTATAAAAAAAAAAAAAAGGAAATACTGTGAAAAATTCCTCTTGCTTTGTTAAACATCATTTATAAATATTTGAAAAAGAAAAAAAAAAAAATCACAGAAGCGCTAATAATGTTGACTTCAACTGTATCTGGACAATACATTTACTGTTTTTAAAGGATTATTTTTTTTCTTCATGTCAGTGGTTGATCCAGCAGCAGTGAGTGATCTGGAGCAGGACGGTCCCGTGGTGTGTTTTTGACCGTGTGTCAGTGGATCTGCGTTCAGGTCGCGGCTGCGGCTGCAGAACAATAGCAGTGGATGCTCTCACACTGATTCTCATTATCAGGGCAGCTTCTCCATTAATCTTGTGCTGTCGCCCACCTCACTAAACCCAGCGCTCTTACACTATCTGTGCTTTACTTCATCTGCGCGTTCAGCGGCGTTAGCCTGTAATTAATGAATCCCCCTCCTTCACACTGCTCTGCTGCTCCTCATCACACACTGAAGGAGACGAGACGAGAGGAGGAGGGTCAAACTCTCAGTAAATATATACAGCTAAACAAAGACGAAACTACAGCCTGCTGCTGCTTTCAGATTATTCATTACAGGTATTCTATATGTGAAAAATGTCATTATCAGTTTCGTGTATAGTTCGCAAGTTCATTTTTAACTGAAATTACAGACTGTAAACTGATTTTCACTGCTTCACTTTTTTAGTGATGGTATGGCTATTCCTGGTATTACCATTACAACTAAAGTTATTAAATAAATAAATGCATAAATAATAAATTTACACAACTAAATAAATAAATAATACATTTACCCAATTAAATAACTAACTGACAAACTAAATAAATAAATAAATAAATAATACAATTACACAACTAAATAAATAAATAAATTGACACAATTAAATAACTAACTAACAAACTAACTAACTAAATAAATAAATAAATAAATTGACACAATTAAATAACTAACTAACAAACTAAATAAATAAATAAATAAAAAAAACAAATACAGAAAGTAAATAAATAATTAAATAAATAATACATTTACACAACTAACTAACTAACTAACTAACTAACTAACTAACTAACTAACTAACTAACTAACTAACTAACTAACTAACTAACTAATATATAAATCAATAAATAAATAATACATTTACACAACTAAATAAATAAATAAATAATACATTTACAAAACGAAATAACTAACTATATAAATAAATAAATAAACAAATAAATAAATAATACATTTACACATCTAAATAAATAAATAAATGTTTTGTCACTTCATTACATCCTCCTATGAAAATACCTTCACTGCAACTTCATTATACCAACATATTATTTTATTCACTTACACCACATTTGTATAATTTGTATAAATCAATTATCTAAAAATTAAGTATAAATAATAATAATAATAAATAATAATGATAATATAAATAATAATAATAATAATAATAATAATTATATTAATAATATTAACAACAACAACAACAATAATAATAATACGTATTATTATTATTATTGTTATTATTGATATTATTATTATTTATGAAATATATAAACAATGTTTTTATATATTAATAATTAACAATTTAATAGCAATTAGATGTTTACTAATGTCAGTAAAAATATTAATAATTTTAATATTGCTTACTATCACTAGCACCACATTGACATGATGTAATAAATTACGAAAAAATTACAACACAAAAATCTATATAATACTACCTGTAGGTGTATAAACTTACTTCCTCCTCAATCTCCTGTGGAGATTTGATGGAAATGTTCAAGATGGGAAGTGGTTCTATCTGTAAAAAGAAGAAGAAGAAAAGCTGAGATATGAAACCAGACAGAGGAGTCATGAGAGCGGTTCATGGTTAAATAAGCATGTTGAAGATCTTTAATCCTCTCGCTCTCATTCTCTCTCCGACAATAGAAACAGAGCTCTTGTGACAGAGGCCAAATGGCCCTCCATGAGCCTGACTGTGAACATCATCAGCACACATTCATTACAGCAGAGCAGCTCTGACTGCAGCCAGCAGCACTACGACAAATACATTTTTTTATATAATATAATATAATATAATATAATATAATATAATATAATATAATATAATATAATATAATATAATATAATATAACACTTTATTTTGATGGTCTATTTGAGTATTAGTAGACTGTCTGCTTAATATCTGTCGACACTGCTCCTTCAACAGACATTTAACTGACTATAAAAAACTTTGCAAGTACATGTCAACTTACACTAACCCTAACCCCAACTTAACAGTCTACTTATAATCTACTGAGAATTAGTTAGCATGTAGTTGCAATGTAACTTAAATTCAACAAACGGAACCATCAAAATAAAGTGTCACATAATATAATATAATATAATATAATATAATATAATATAATATAATATAATATAATATAATATAATATAATATAATATAATATACACTCTAAACAAATAATAATAATAATAATAATAATAATAATAATAATAAAAATAATAATAATAATAATAATAATAATAATAATAATAATAATTACATATTTAGATATGACAATAAATTACCAAATGTTTAAAAAGTGCAATGTTTAATATATATATATATATATATATATATATATATATATATATATATATATATATATATATATATATATATATATATATATATATATATATATATATATATATTTGAAGTCAGAATAATTATTAGCCCCCCTTTGAATTTTTGTTTCTTTTTTAAATATTTCCCAAATGATGTTTAACAGAGCAAAGAACTTTTCACAGTATGTCTGATAATATTTTTTCTTCTGGAGAAAGTCTTATTTGTTTTTTTTTCGGCTAGAATAAAAGCAGTTTTTAATTTTTTAAAAACTATTTTAAGGTCAAAATTATTAGACTATTAAAGCTATATATTTTTTTTCGATAGTCTACAGAACAAACCATTATTATACAATAACTTGCCTAATCACCCTATCCTGCCTAGTTAACCAAATAACCTAGTTAAGCATTTTAATGTCACTTTAAGCTGTATAGAAGTGTCTTCAAAAATGATCTAGTGAAATATTATTTACTGTCATTATGGTAAAGATAAAAGAAACCAGTTATTAGAAATGAGTTATTAAAACTATTATGTTTAGAAATGTGTTGAAAAAATCTTCTCTCCATTAAACAGAAATTGGGGAAAAAATAATTCAGGGGGGCTAATAATTCTGACTTCAACTGTATATATACACACTGTAAAACCCAAAAAGTTCAGGTAACTCAAACCATTTGAGGAAACCGATTGCAACAAACCATTAAAGTTTAAAAACTTATCCTAATGAGTACTGTGAACTTAATCAGTTTGAGTAAACAAAGCAATTTGAGCACAATAAATGAAGAGAACTCAAACCAACTGAGTACTGTAAAACCTAATAAATTAAGGCAACTCAAACCTTACTCAAGAGTTAAAAACTAATCTATATGAGTACTGTGAACTTACTCCATTTAACTTGAACTTTTTTTTTTTTTTTAAATAATTGGCATTTTTAATTATTTATTTTTATAAAGTGTAAAGTTTAAAGTGTATTAAGTGCCATTAGTATCTTTAACCCTCATGTGCTGTTGGGGATGTTTTCATCCATTCTGGGGTGATTTTAAGTCTTAATTTGGCCATACCTTTTTCTGTGTTTCAGCTAGCAAAATGATTTTTGGTGACAGATCTTATTTCGACACATATTTTGAGAAAATGCTTTGAATAAAAAAAAAAAAAACCTCAACGATAAACTGTGCAAATTTACTGCTCTTTTGTTACTTTAGAGATGAAAACACCCACTGAATAAACTGCTGTAAAAATGCATCAGATAAATATTATTAAAAATTTTTTTTGCATCTGTTAATCAACCTCAGTCCTGATCAAAACTACTAAATTGTTTAGAAAATTACAGGATTTTAATTCTTTAAATGCCAAATTCATAAATGATGTCACTGATTTGGTGAAAAAACACACACAAAATGAAGTGTTTTCAATATAAAAAGTAATTGTGGACTGGCTTTTTTTTACCTTTTATCAAAGTCTTGGACATGTGAAACAACATTTCCTTTGATGTATTGTTTTTGATTAATTTTCATCTTTCTTTTTCCCTAATTTACTGTTGGTGGCTGTTTTTGCCCCATTGACTTCTATTGAAATTTGAACAGTGCACAAGGATTAATGTTATGAAGCAACACATAAATGAGTGAATGAACAAATTATAATACTTCATAATACATTTTCCCATTATATTATATTATATTATATTATATTATATTATATTATATTATATTATATTATATTATATTATATTATATTATATTATATATTACATTAAAGGCACTTTTAAAATACTTACATCACACATTTATTTTTTAAACACTTACATCATCTTTGCATTTGGAGGTAGACTTTTGGGAGACCATAAAAGGAATATCATCCATAGCTGAAAAAACAAAACAATCATAAGTGATGCTGAAGTGGCCATCATCTTGAACAGGTTTATGTCTTTATAATTGACTGCCTAACTGAAAATGATCACACCAAAAGCATAAATAAATGGACATGAAACATTTGAGCTGACATATCTGATCAGACAGAAAAAAAGAGGGTAGAATCAGAGAGCAGAAGCTGTCAAGGAACTGCCTGCCAGGCACAACAATTAAACTCCACCACTGACCAATAACATGGCTAATTAATTGCAATACAAAGTAATAAAAAAAATGAGTGCAAAAACAAATGATGATAAAAATGATAAAATATGAACAGCAAACAAATGCCTTCGATTTCGGCTATGCTCTGAAAACAAATCATCTAATAGCCGAAAATAGCAGAAGACGGAAAGTTCCTGCAATCCCCTCAGACAAAGCGAGATGAAAGCCTTTTTATTTTTTTTTTCTCCGGCACTGTATTTGAAGGCCCCCCCGCACGCTCTCCTCCCTCTTTCCCTGTTAATTACTCTTGATTATTCCTGATCCTGTCTTGTCAGGGAGACGTTCGACTCCAAAAACAAAGCCCCACTCGCACACGTCGAAAGAAAAAGGGGAAAGAGAGAGACAAAACATTCGGCGGATATCAATTTGCATGAAAATGAGCCTGAGTGTTGGGCTCGCCGAGAGAAAGCGAGAGCGAGGAAGAAAGAGAGAGGTGGATTGAAAGAGGACTTGCCAAGAGTGCGGTGGTATAATTAGCATTCTACCAAACAAACGAGCTTCAACAGAGCTATAATTAAGCAGGCCTGTAATTAAGTGTATGCCCTTTATCATAATGATCATGGTTAAAGCGCCTTTGATGGCTGCCAGTGGGTTATTAACGGCGTAACCCTGCGCCCACGCAAGAATCAGGGTGTCACGACTGTCAGGCTAAAGAGCGCCCCTTTGTTTATCAAATACATTAGAGCCCAAATTAACACAGGGTGACACGGGCGCACAATAGCTCCCATTGACTGAACTGAAGAAAAATGTCCATCCCAAATCCCCCCCTAAAAAAATAAAATCAAATAAAATATCAGAAAGTGCCCATGTTTGCTGGTGGAAAACAGGGTATCTAATAGCACTGGTGTATATCAGATATGGATGGAGGAAATCAGGAGATGTTTTCTTAGAAGTTACTTGGAGGTCGATGGTGTAATGTTTCTTAAACTGATGTACGATTTCATTACTTTAGCAAAAGCTGAATGCAGCTCTGTGCTCAATGGTTTCATAGTGAGTTCTTAAAGGAACAGTGCAGCCAAAAATGTAGGATAAAAGCCATGCTTTTGTACAGCATATTACTTTTTATCTGTCAGACGAACACAGTCGGAGTGGTTTTAAAGAGCTCCTATTATGGGTTTTTGAAAATTACCTTCTATGCAGTGTGCAACACAGCTCTAAGTCAATGAAAACATCCAGTTGAGGGTTAAATATAAAAATGCACCTTGTTTAAAAATATCGAGTTTTTAATAAAAGATTCGACTCAGAGTCGTTTAAACTATTCGTTGTTCTTTCGGATCATTTGCCTGTTCATATCATTGTCGTCACGAAACAATACAAAATTTGAACTACTGGATCCGGTAAAACGTGAAAGTACCTTTCCCTTCAGACACTAGCGCAGTGCGAGGGATCATGGGATTGTTCATGATGCGAAGAGAGATGGCCAGACATGCAGTTTTAATTTTCACAACAACACCACAGTATAGCCAACCATGCGTCATTTTTCTGATGATTGATACAATAACCTACTCTGCAGTGCAGGATTTGCCAGCCATTTGTTATTAAAGAAAGGATTAGCAGAGACTATTAATGTATGGGACTTTGTCAGTAACTGTTACACAGTTTACATGGACCAGTTTCTTCTTCCCCCAGATCCTATAAGTGTTTCTCCTTCCTACACAACATGAAGTGTGATTAAAATGGTTGCCTCGTTTTCTGTAGTTTGCAAAATATGTATTTAATTGTGTACTGTAACTAGCAATCGCTCCTCTTGGCTTGTAATCTCGTATCTGTTATAGATCAGTGCTTGTAATCTCTCAGGATAAACCTATACGGGCTATTTCACATATTGTGTCCAAAACCACGTTGAAAACGTGAGGCATGCTTGTTCCTTTACTGATTTAAATGTGTTTTGTGCTTGTGATCTATTGCTGTTTGTTGCTATGGCCATCATCAGCTGTTCCTCACACGCGTGGCGCGGACAATTTTCAAAATAGTTCTACTTTTGCCACTGTGTGGATTAATACTGAATGTTTGTCATTGTTATTACTTGGGGTTGTGGTTAAGAGTAGAGTAATATGTTGGTGTTTTAACTGCATTGTTTTAGTGCATTCCTGCATTGGGCTCACACATATACTCTGTGCTCTGACTTCTTCTTGGGCATTTCACTCCATCTCACGCTAAACGCAGTCAACCAATCACAACAGACTGGGTCATGGGACCAATCAGCGCAGATTAGCCTTACGCAAAGGAAGAGTTTGGCAACAAATGAATCGCTGAACAAATTATATGGGAGTCGTTGGGATAATTAGGTAAAAATAAATGCATATTATAAAACAATGAACGTGTTTTTGACCTTGCATGCATATCAGCCTGTTGTTGGAGACCCCCAAAACAAAATATGACCATTTATAATGCATAATAGGAGCTCTTTAAATCTCTTCTGTGCTGTATAATGATGAAGGATTTTGGCTTTTATTTTGAAGTTTCCAAAAGTGCAAAAATCAAACTAACCAATATACTGCCACCAGGGGGTTGATGCATGTCTTATGTCTTTAATTAAAAATAATTAAAAATGTTAAATAATAAACTCCAATCAATGACTAGAGATTGAATGCATGTTATGCACGACTGGCATATATGACGTTTGACAAGACTGGTAGACACATGAATGGGGCATTCTAAGAGTAATATACATTATGTGCAACGTTATGCAGTAATGCCTATAATCTATTCCTAAAGCTTCCACTACACAAGTGTCTATAATGTGTTTGTAAAGTGCATAATGTGTTATTCAGTTGGCGTAGTAAGGCAAGGCAAGTGCTCATTCAGTAAAGGCACAGCTAAACAGATGTGTTTTAAGTCTTGATTTGAATGTGCCTAATGTTGGAGCACATCTGATCATTTCTGGAAGCTGATTCCAGCAGTGGGGGGTGTAGTAGCTGAAGGTGGATTCACCCTGCTTTGACTGAACTCTTGGAATTTCTAATTTACTTGATCCTAATGATCTGAGTGACCTGTTAGGTTTGTATTCAGTGAGCATATCTGTTTTGTATTGAGGTCCTAGACCATTTTAGTAATTCATAGACAAGTAATAATACTTTAAAATCTATTCTGAATGTTACAGAGTAAAGACCTGAGGAGAGGTGTGATATGCTCTGATTTTATGGTTCTGGTAAGAATCCCGGCAGCAACATTCTGGATGAGCTGCAACTGCCTGACTGTCTTTTTGAGAAGTTCAGTGATGAGTTCATTACAGTAATCCACCCTGCTGCTGATAAAAGCATGACAAGTTTCTCTAAGTCATCAATGGAAACAAAGCATCTAATTCTTGCAATGTTTATGAGATAATAGTATATAAAGGTTAAACAGGAGAGGTGCCAGAATTGAACCTTGTGGGACTCTACATGTCATTGGTGTCCACCTCAACCCATGGTCACCTAAAATAGTAACCTCTCCTTTCAAGCTAAGATCTGAACTATTTAATGACATTCCCAGAAAGCCCAACCCAGTTTTCAACCTATCAAGAAGTATGCTGTGATTGATAGTGTCAAATGCAGCACTGTTAGTTTGCCTGAATCTGCATTTAGGTGAATAGGCCTATTGTTGATTATCTTTATAAGGGTGCACTCTGTACTATGATGTGCTCAGAAACCAGATTTAAAATTGTCTAAACATCCCTAAGAGCTTAAGAACTTGTTAACCTAGTTAAAAACCTTTTCAAAAACACAACGGTAGTCAGAGATTGTTGTTTATATATTTTTTGTTACAAAAACAAATCAATTCGCCTCATAAAACATGTGATAACCCCTGGGTGTATGGATTAGTTTAACGATTTATTTATTTGCTTTTAGAAGCTTCAAAATAAAAGCTACTCTTCAACACCATTATTCAGAACAGAAGAGTATAACAGGATTTAAACTATTCCAATTGTGTTTATCTGACAGAACGAAGTCAAATACAGTCATGATGGCATGAGGGAGTGTAAATGATGGGGTCATTTTCATTTCTGGGTGAACTATTCCTTCAATAAATATCTGAAGATGTCTTGGGGAAAAGGTGAATGAGTTATTCATGATGGCAAATAGCTCAGTCCGCCAATGAGGCAAAGATGGGAAATAGTGCATGATTAACATACTTAACTGTTCAGGTCAATGACATGATGCAAATAAAATGTAATGGTACAAAATAAAATGTAATGGTAACACTGAATCACCAATCCTGAAATCAAAATAAAGGAGGAAATCATCGTTAAAGGGACTTGTGTAGAAATCTTTTTTTTTAATTTCAGGTACCTTTTGTATTCACGAAGTGTAAACAGCAATTTAAAATAATAATAATAATAATAATAATAATAATAATAATAATAATAATAATAATAATAATAATAATAATAATAATAATAATAATAATAGTAGTAGGCCGGGGTCAGGCGACGTGGTGGCAGAGTGGGTAGCATAATTGCCTCACAGCAAGATGGTCACTGGTTAGAACCTCAGCCTGGTCAGTTGGCATTTCTGTGTGGAGTTTGCATGTTTTGCTCGTGTTCGCGTGGGTTTCCTCCGGGTGCTCCGGTTTCCCCCACAAGTCCAAAGACATACACTATGGGTAAATTGGGTAAGCTAAATTGTCCGTATAGTGTATGTGTGTATGCCCTGGTCCTCCTGGTTGGGGGTTGAGTGTTAGGCTCATCTCTTAAAAAATTAGATATTAGATATCTAATCTAATCCGGTGCGGCTAAATATCAAGTTCGATATAAATGGCCCAAGAGTAAGCAATAACTTTGTTGAAATAAAATCCACATACAGTATCTATAATACCCTGACTTTTTTTAAATATGCATATATTTATTTCTATTATTGATATTTTTTCAAATTACAAAACAAAAAAGAACAATCAGTATTTTTACCTTGAATAACCATAGCGGTCAACAAAACGGCTGCATGCATTTCAGTGTCTGCTACAGTACTTTCCCCAGTGACTTTGAATATGCAACTTCTTGCAAACATAAACTTAACTTTCTCATAGCAAATACATTACTTTACTTCAGATATGTCTTTCAAAACAGCGTATTTAGAGTCGTGAAAAAGTCTTCTCCTCTGCTTGTGAAAGTGAAAATGAAAGTAAGGCACAAACCTTTTTCAGGCAGTCTTGTAGCCTTACTACACATGTATAGAGTGTATTACCTAAAATATTGTATTTTTAGGGTAACAGCTTCATTTAATATGATGACAGACATTCAAATCTTCTTTTAATATCTCAATAGACTTTCAGTGGTGAAATAAATCTCTCTGACTGGATAAAATAAAAAAGAAAAATTGTGTTTCCAAAAAATATAATAGGTTTAAATAGGTTTGGAACAACATGAGGGTGAATAAATGATGACTGGACTTTCCCTTCTTATTGTCTGTGGGCATTGTATTAGCAGGGAATTGTGTAAAAAAAGATGTGTTTTACCATGATTCTAACCACATGGCCCACCCAATTCCTCAGCTCACAACTTAAAGCTAAAGCAGGGCCTGACTCACTCTAACTTATCATTCTGTATAAGCTCTAACATGGAGAAAATGATATACAAGGTTAAACCACTTCAGCACAGCCATCAACAAGCCATTCAAATAGCTCCTTCGAGCTTCCCTATGGATATTTTCTTAACGCCATTTTGGATACTACCTTTACGGCCATTAGACAGGCCTCGGGGAATGTATCACTCGGCTCTGGAATGGACTATTGAACAACAAAGAGCTTCGAGAGGTCATTTCACCAGCAGGGCTCGGGTAATTGAAAGGAGGATGATAACGACTTGTTTCGGTCCATAAAAACAAGTGAATAAACATGTGCTAAAGCATCACTGAACAACAGCGTGGGGGTAGAGAGCAAGGCTGGTGGCGAATACTTTAGAGTCGACATATAGTCATGGGTATAGGCCCGATGCCAGCTATGAGGTACATTTTTCATGTACAACAATAAAATTTGAAGAACTAACAATGACAAATTTGTTAAAATCATGTTACTATATAAATCCAGGCCACTGACTAGCAAGTTCATTTGGGTGGAGGTGCAGATGTTGCTAGTAATTATAAGCATTGCATCATTTAGATACATAGTCTGACACTGATACCAAGTACATGAGCACGATCAACCTGAATAAGGACTTAGTAACAGAATGTGACCATAGACCACAAAACATACTGTATGTTACATTGGATATATTTAAATCTAAAAATACATATAAGAAATTATCCAAATTATTTTATATCAAAATTATTGAATTTTATTTTATATCAAAAAAAATTTTGCTCCCAAATTTTGTTCCCAAATTGTATAAAAACTTTTATTATATAAAATTATATAAAACAGTTTTTGATTACTAATATGCATTGCTAAGAATTTATTTAGTTAAACTTTAAAATAAAATTTTCTTAATATTTAGATTTTTTAACCCTTTTCCAAATACAATCTTATTGTAATTGCATTAAAATGGTCAAAACACACTTTGGGCACTATTTTAACAGTCTAGGCGCAAAGTCTAAAGCGCAAGGCGCAAACGCATTAAGGTCGTGTCCGAATGCACTTTTGCTATTATAAGGATGGAAAAATACTGTCTGTGCCCCGGCTCATGGTTTAACATGGTTGTGCTTACTCTCTTAATGAGTTATAGGTGTGTTTTGAGTATAACGTGCATTAAACCAATTAAAGACTCATCTCCCACTCCATTTAAGAATTTCCATTGTGTTGCACCAGGCACATTTGCTATTTACAAGACAGACTTTGTAAGTGGAAATGCTTCATTTGCAAGAAAACAGTTAAACAGACCATCTGCAGCACGAGAATAAAGAACGAGCTTCATCCATTTGGCCTCTTGCCTTTCTCTTTACTTTACTCCTTTACTTTCGTGGATAAGGAAATGGTGTTGTACGTACTCCACTGAAGACATCCATTATGGCCCGTTTCCACTGAGTGGTACGGTACGCTTTTATGGCCGTTTCCACTGTCAAAAGGTGTACCAAACCGAACCGTATCGTACCACTTTTTAGGCACCCTTTCGAAAGGTTACCAAACACGAGAAAGGGTACCAAAAGGTGGAGCTACACGCTCAGCTGAACGCTGATTGGTTACAGAGATACGTCACGATCTCTTGGAGCTAGCCAAAATGAAAACAAAGGAACCGCCATGTTTTTAATACACAGCCGAGGCCTGAGACATTACACCGTAAAACTATATGCATATAATAACGAGCCATGGATGACCCGAGCTTAAACAAACCTTGTCGTTGTCTTGATGTACAGCCACAAAGCCAAGAAGAACAAAATCTGCCGTGTCCTTTTGTTGCTTTACGGGGCCGTCTAAAAGTGCGATTGGTTTTCGCTTTCTCCAGGAAGCTTGCGATCGCATCTATATTTGATACAACGAACTTAAAACACCTCCTTTATATACCAGCACACCCATGAGACAAACTCATCTTGCGCCTTATTGCGCCGAGTGTATGATAGGGCTCTTAGTGTTAATAAAGTAATTAGGGCATTAATAAAGTGAGAATATGATGTCTGGGTTGGCAATTCTGTGAACTATTTGCATAGTGCAAGATTGGAACTTATTTTGATGCATTTTATTATGATATAGCTTTTTTGTTGTTCATTGCAATATTGACCGCACAGGATACCACATACGGCAAGTAAAATCCAATGATATTATTTGTATATCAAAACAGTAAAGATAACCCTCGCATAACAAATCTGTAACATAAATTTAAACACTGACCAGGATGAAGGCTATGCCATTTCATTAAGTTTAGTAGTAAACATTCTTATAGGGCAGAGAATAAATTAATCAGTAACATTCACACAGCAAATCATATTATTGCAAATGATTACAGAGAGTATTAATACATTGGCGCATTAAATAAAAGATATATAATGAGCTGCATTGGTAGCCATTATTATATCACAATACTTAAAGGTTCCATTTAATGGAAATCTGGATATACCTAAGCAAAGCTGAATAATATTAAATATAAATCGTAATGACACACCAATATTCTCAAACACCATTGTTTTCCCGATCCAATGTAATACTAGTGAGTGTAGTGAGAATCCTGGTGAAAATCAGTCCAATTGGAAAAAAATCCAGACTGTGCTGTTTCACATGGGGTCATTAATATGCACACCCCTATCAGTGTTTGATTGGCCACAATATCTTCTAGTGATATTACAAAATGTATATCTTTTATTATTATTATTATTTGTATGTCACAGCTTATTATATTTCCAATGTATTCTGGACTTATTTTAAAAACTGTTCAGGGTTTAAGGAACCAGAAAGCAGGCAGTCATGCATGGCCATGGAGTAACATTACCTCATCTGTTCACAACTCATCAGAATGCAAAATTCTGGAAAGTTAGATTATAAATGTATTCAGCACCACCCTGAAGATTGAGATGATCTGTAAATTTGCTGCATATGATTGTAATGCGGCAACAAACACATGTTGATGTTTTTTAATGAAGATTCAAATATATGTATACTGCTAAAATAAGTTTATGCATATCCCTCAGCTCTTACTGTGATTTTTCTGGAGTCAAAGAATAGCAATCAACTTGACTAACTGATTAATAAATTAATTATAATTCCTGTCTGTATTTTCATACACAATAAACCACCAAATTACAACTCTAAACACCTTTCTGTCAGTCCCTTAAATTGGGTACAATTATAATTTAGTCTATATTTTATTCACAACACATATCTCAAGAGCAGTAAAGGATGAGCTCGCTAACATAAACTTCTTCTCCACTTCACTTGAAATAATTGTCATTTGACCAGGGATCTATTAAATTTGTTCAAATATTTTTTGACAACTGAAGTATGATTGTTTTGAACATGTGTGTTTCATGCTGTGTGAGCATCAGAAACATGAGTCGAGAGCAACATGAGAGCATTAAACACAATGTATCAGTGCATTCTATGGCACCTTTAACAATTCCAAGACCTCAGTAATTTTCAAAACCTGGCTACGGTCGTGGTCGCGAGGAAGGCTTTTATGAATCTAAAATGCGTCTGATGGATAAGAGAGAAATTTGAAGGCTAGAACAGTCTCTTCTATTGTTCAGGCATCACATTTTCAATAAGATCATGCTTTGTATTCACTTGTCATTCATACTCGGTGACTCACGCTAACACACACATACATGTACTGTACAAGCATTTTGTAAGCATTTGCAGTATGATGGGAAGATCTGAGGCGATTGTGAGGAGAGAAAAATGGATGTGAGTTTGGGGTCATGTTGGGGAGGAGTGTTAAGGTAATGTTTGTCCAGACTGCTGCTGCCTGGACTGAAGTCGTAAAAGGTAAAGTATGGCGCCTGGCAGATTCTACTCAAATAGGTTAGATCACAGGCAGCCTGATATATATTCGCTCCTCTGGAAGAGCAAAGCTGAGATTATAGAAGCAGTTTGAAATGGTCTGTGGGTACAAATGCACTAAAAAAGCAGTGTTTGGAATATATGCATCTGTATAGCTGACGGAAATGCAATGATTTGGGTACAAGCACATTATGGAACTTTTGGGTCTTGTGTTCCAAGGAGCTGTTAATCAGTGGTTGTGGCTAGAACTGTTGGACTGTGCCTAAAAATGCAATGCATGTCATACATTCTGTTAAGGGCAAGTTGAAAATGAATATGTATTATATTCATTAATATTACATTAAAGGTAAGTTCATATTAACATGAATTAATTATTGTAATATTGATTAAGGTTTTTATAGTGACAAAAAATTGGGTAACACTTTACAATAAGGTTGTATTAGTTAAAGGGCCATATTTTACCACTTTTTTAAGATTTAAGATAAGTCTTTTGTGTCTCCAGAATGTGTCTGTAAAGTTTCAGCTCAAAACACGTATCAGATTATTTATACCTCTCAGAATATTGAAATCTACTGCTCTGAACACAATGTAGCTGTTTTTGTTGCCTGTGCCTTTAATGCTAGTTCTCCCTGCCCAACCATTCCCACGGGCCTGCCAAAAAGCAATACTACAGTAAGAACTTTACCAATTTGATGTATTTGTTGTGGAGTTAATTCAAGCCTTTCTGCAACAATGAATCACACACAATGTCGTTACAAAGTTCAACCGCGCACACACATACACACAGCGCACGCGTAAAGACGGTGGTAAATTATGGTAAAACATGGTAAATTTGTAAAACTCATTCTTGATCACATTTAATGATGATTGATGATCACAGAGAGCTGAACAGATCTTTTAATACCCTTTTTTAAATATTTGCCAAATGATGTTTAACAGAGCAAGGACATTTTCACAGTATGTCTGATAATATTTTTTTCTTCTGGAGAAAGTCTTATTTGTTTTATTTCGGCTAGAATAAAAGCAGTTTTTAATTTTTTAAAAACCATTTTAAGGTCAAAATTATTAGCCCCTTTAAGCTATATATTTTTCTGATAGTCTACAGAACAAACCATCGTAATACAATAACTTGCCTAACTACCCTAACCTGCCTAGTTAACCTAATTAAATGGCCTCTGCTCTTTAATTCAGTTAGTTTAAGCTGTATAAATGTTTGAAATAAATAATTTAGTGTAAAAACTGTTGTAAATAAACATTATTGGAGTATATTTTACAAGAAAACTGCACTTTTAGATACCCCCAATACCATGTTAAACTAGAGTGCTTTCACACCTAGACTTTTGTTCTGGAACCTGGTGCGTTTTCCCAGTTAGCGCGGTTTATTCGGTGAATGTGAAGTCGTTATGTGAATCCAGCAATCACGCTCGGATTCGCGCCAAATCAATCAGTCCGAGATCGCCTAAATGAGGTGGTCTCAGCTAGATTGAAACGAACTTTGGAGTTGATCGATTGTAGTGAGAAAGCCATACTATCCGAACCAGGCTATATCACAGTGTATTATTGATATGTAATAGGCATATATGGCTATGTGAAGAGAGAAATATAAGTAGGGCGGGATGTCATTCATGTCGTTCAAAGCATGCTGAACTTAACGAGAGCTGTTTATCCATTAGCAAAATTTACTAAACTGCAGTCTTATTTCTCTCTATAATGTAAAGCCTGTAATGCATAATTCTATGTATGAGAAAGTCTTACCTCTGATTTATATCTGGTGATGATGTCGTGGTGTCATCATTAAAAATGAAAGCGCAGCTTTTCGCTTATAATATCTTATTGCTCATCGCCATAAATTAAAATAAGGTTGCATGACAGCTGAGCGGGACACTGAAAAATAAAGCGTGGAACTCTGACCAATGTAAGGAGAGTTTACTCGCAAGTGACTTGTTTTAGCTATTTTGGTCCACTTAGAAATGTTGCAGTGTGAAAGCGAACCGGACCAAGAACAAAAATAAACATTGTAATAATTTTAATTCCTGTTTCAGAACAAAAGAATCGATCTACAGGTGTGAAAGCACTGTCTGAAAGTGAAAGTGAAAGTCTGCGTTTGTCATTACTTTTTAATTGTTTGTGTAATTTCAGATCTTTTCAAAACGAACAATCATTTTATTGAAATTGTTGAAACTTTTTTCTATAGACTTCTATTGTGTTTGTAATATCTGTAATATATAAGTTACCATTTGTGTAATATCATATCAGCAATGGTTAGATAAATAAATAAATAAATAAATAAATAAATAAATAAATAAATAAATAAATAAATAAATAAATAAATAAATAAATAAATAAATAAATAAAAATAAATAAATAAATAAATGAAAATAAATAAATAAATAAATAAAAATGAATGAATAAATAAATAAATAAAAATAAATAAATAAATAAAAATGACTGAATAAATAAATAAATAACTAAATAAATAAATAACTAACTAAATAAATAAATAACTAAATAAATAAATAACTAACTAAATAAATAAATAAATAAATAAATAAATAAATAAATCGATCAATACAGTGCATAAATGAAAGATCGATAATCCTTTCCACTATCTTTCCTTTTTTAAATCATTCCATTAAACGTGCCGCAGACAGAACTGGTATGAAACTCGTGGCCTTGAATTTGCTCTGGCAGTGGAGCCTCCAGTATCCCGCTGTGACCATCACACCTTTCGCAAACTGAAAAGAGCTCATTGATCTTCACAAGGCTGATGGACACAGATTTGCAGGTCAATGTTGCATGATACCTGTTTATTCAAAACAAATCCTACAACAGGGATTTCCAGTTCGCCAATATTCTTGACGTGTGATCAGAGCAAATGCACAGGTAACGAACATGTCATTAATTGCTGATTAGAGCGGCGAGTTCAGCTCAGGGATCGGTTAGACTGAGTGAATGATGAGCCTGTGCTGGAGTGAGTATGAGGATCATTGCCTTATTAATAGCGGTGTCAGGTGTTGTGAAAAATTTGGGCATTGTCATCGGCGCAGTCCTGACGGATGGAGGCTGCGGGCAGAGAAGACTTTCCCTTACATGCTGCTCCGAGCTCTAATCTTTCACACTTCCATTGTTGGATGCACTGTCACACAGGACTTCCAGACGCCAACCATGTCCACACGCTCACACACACACACAGATTTATACACAGGTTAATGCTCAAAGACTGACAGATGGAGGACTCGGTCAGCCAGTACTCCACAGTTCATGAAATAAAAAATAATTTCTTCCCATGAGAAGGGAGGGGGCGAGAAAAATAGGTAGAGAAATTTAGGGAATTTGAAATAATTCTTTATGAGGTGGTAGGAAAACAGAAACTTTTTAATAATGTAAAGCAGTGAACAAGAGGAGATGCAATTTAATCTGTTCTTTGGATGCTAATATGGAACATTGTGGCAAAATATGATTTGATAGGGAGAGGAAAAGAGCTAAAAACTTTACACTAAAATGCACATAAGTGTGTTTAAAATTGTAATTGTTAATTTTTTTATATATATATAATATATATATATCTTAATTTGGCCTCAATTTTCTCTGTATTTCAGAAAATTGAATTTGTTTTGGAGACAAATCTTATTTTGACACCAAAACAAATTCAATTTTCTGAAATACAGAGAAAATTGAGGCCAAATTAAGATGCAAAATATCCCAGAGGGGATGAAAAAAATCCCAGAGTGGATGAAAACATTCCGATAACCACATAAGGGTTAATAATAGTAATAATAATAATAATGATAATAATATTGGGGTTAATACTTCTAGTTAGCATGGGTAAATAAACAAATAAATCAACATTTATAATAATAAAATATATGTTTATTAATTATTATTATTAATTATTATTATTATTATTTATTAATGATTATTATTAAAGATTTTTAGATTGCCTTTAAAACATGCTTAAATGGTTAAAATGTAAACAAGAAATGTATAATATTACATTATATTTACTATTATTGACAGTAGTAGATGTATGTTTTATGTGTATCATTTTGAATACAGATTTGACGTACATTTAGATTTTATAGTGTTATTAAAACATCTACATATTTTATTTATTTATATTTTTCATTTATTTTGTTTGTTTGTCATGGTTTTTAAGCATGTTTTCATTTGTTTCCATGATACCGTCTTGTTTGATTGATTCTCTCACCTTTTCATTATTTGTTTAATTCAATTGCTCATATTTTACATGTATGTCTAATTACTATTTTGCCTGTTTTCCAAATGTCTCTCTTTTACTTACATCAGAATGGAAAACAACTTCTTACCCTGCACATAACAATTAAATGTTCTACAGTATTTTGCATTCTGCACAAACTTTGGGTTTGAGTGTCACACGCAAAACACATCATTATTTTTCCTGCATTCAGGCTTTGTATAATTAACACCTTTGTCATGCAACTATTCAGACCTCTCCTTTCCCCTTACCTTTTCACCCCATAACACAGATTAAATCTCCTCACACCCACAGCTCACACTGACAACATCCAGCCAAACCACAGGAGAGCAACAGTCTGAGTCACTGCAGCAGCAGGTCATGCATAAAGGACAACAGTGCAAGTGGATGTGAAACCTGGAGAAGCTGATGGGAAGAGAGGGCTACCAGCGGGGGCGAACGGCAGATTAGATACAGAGATACAAGGAAGAAGTAGAAGGATCAAGGGCTTCGGTAGGATGGTTTAACCAATTTTGGGTCTGCTACTCAAACAAAAAAAAGGAAAGAAGTGATAAAAAATGGCTATTTCTTACTAAAGTAATATTGTATTTTTTGTATAATTGTATTTGTTACATTGTGGCATTTACATTAACTAATGTTAGGTGAATAAAATGGCGTTTTTCCTCTTGTGATAAGTCATCACAGAAATCCTGTTGACTAATGTTGGTGTGTATATCACAGACAGATATTTAATCTAAATGCATGTACCCAAGCATTAATGGCAGGAAAAGTGCCTTTTGGGATGGAGGTTTACAGAGGAACTGAAGAGTTCAGATGATAAAACTTCTAAGTGTCATCTGAAATATCATCGAAATTGCACATTTTTCTCAGCTTCCTGCGTTATTTCACTTTGAAGACCATGAAAAGAACTTATTCTTAACCATAAAAGGGAAATTACTGAACCTACACACAGGAGCTTGATAAATATGCACATTTGTATAAGAAAATTTGGAGCTCTATGGCATTAAAAGGTTTTTGCATCTGAACTCTTCAACTGTAGTTTCAAATTGACTGATCAATAGAAAAAAACATTTTTCTGGAATTGTGAAATGCAATAAGGTCCCTTGTATGTCTCTTGCCCAAGAAAAAAAAAAGACAAAACTCTTTTAAGTTTTGTTTTCCTTTTACAAACTGCCTAGAAAAAGAAACTAACATGAGCATAAAACTTTATTCTAATTTCCAGCAAGATGTGAAAAGTTCTGGGATTAATGTTGATAGGGGGTAATTTTGGCCACGGAGTGTAAGTTGTCTCCCAAAAAAATGCTTATCACACCCATGCACATGAAGATTCCCAGCAAGCATCTTTTGCTTTTAAAAGATGTCTAATATATGTTTAAACATAGTCTTGGCTAAAATAAGGCTAAATTTGGTCTGTCAGTGAATATCTAATAGACGTCTAAGAACAGGCCAAAACTAGACTAGTCATCAAATAAACAGAAATGAATTACTACAAATATAAAGTCTGTCTAATCTGTGTAGTTTTGGCCTATTCTTAGATGTCTATTAGATTTTCACTGACAGCTCAAGTTTAGCCTTATTTTAGCCAAGCTGTCTACGTTTAGATGTCTATTAGACGTCTGTTAAACACAAAACTGTTTGCTGGGTTGCTAAATTGAACATTTGGATGGATGGATTGTTAGATTTCAAATGATTCATTATTGAGACAATTTATTTTTATATTTTGTAATTAAATAACTTTCTTAAAATAAATGGTCAAATTGACCACATGCATTTATTTCCTAGTCTTTCAATATGTGCTCCTCTGTTCCCTATAAGTTTCTGCTAAAAAAAAAATTGACTTTCTGATAGCAAAAACATAACTCATGTCACATTTCACCAAAACTTTGCTCTCCTCACAGTGAGGTACGCATTTTCGCAGGTGGTCTAGTAACTTGTACATAATAATAATATGCCATAAAAATATTGTATTTTTAGGGTGATGACTTCATAAAATATGACAGCAGACATTCAAAGCTTGAAGCTGCGGTCACACTGGACTTTTCTCCCCATAGACTTCCATTCATACATACGTGACTGCGTCAGACCGGAAACGCAAGCTTGTGTGACAAGTTTCGCAGTTCTCTGCTTTGCAAAGTTCATGGTGAACTCTGACCTGCGAAATCGCATCACTCGACTGCGTGAGACCAATCCAGGATCAAAACATGACCTCCCTGGTCAGAAATTTAAAACATAGACCAATCGCTCGCTTTTTTAAATGTCTTATCATCTTGTTTAGTCCTGCCCCTTTTCGCAGCGCCACACGATAGAATTTCGCAAGCTCAAACGCTAGTGTGACTGGGCATCAGTCTGAAATCTCAGTAGAATCTTCACCATGAAGCTATGATGTGACAAAAATTACATAGTGTATAGTACAGTCTTACATCAATGGGGAGAATGACCGCTATGGTCTATTTAGTAGTTACAGAATTCTGGTATTTCCAGTGTTAATTGCTAAAAATTCTTTCAACCATTAAAAATGAATGAATGAATGAATGAATGAATGAATGAATGAGTGAATGAATGAATGAATGAATTAATTAATTCATTTTCTTTTCGGCTTAGTCCCTTTATTAATCCAGGGTCGCCACAGCGGAATGAACCGCCAACTTATCCAACACATTTTTTTTGCAGCGGATGCCCTTCCAGCTGCAACCCATCTCTGGGAAACATCCATACACACTCATACACTATGGACAATTTAGCCTACCCAATTCACATGTACCACATGTCTTTGGACTATGGGGGAACCGGAGCACCCGGAGGAAGTGCACACGCAGGGAGAACATGCAAACTCCATACTGTGTGGTATAAAAACTACAGTACTTTAGTGTATAGAGCACTTGGAAGTGCTATTTAGTTAAAACAAGCAACGCATTTGTAAAAAAAATTGTATGCAGTGTTCTTATATAAACATATTTTGAGCTTGAATACTTGACACCTACGGTATCGATTTTGGACAAATATATTATTTGTTTGATTCTGTCATCATACCAAATTAACCTTTTTGTCAACCCCTTACCACCCAGCACTTTCTTTAACAGAATAGTTCACCCAAATCTGAAAATTCTATCATTTACTCCCCCTTTACTTGTTTCAAACTTGTTTCACATTCTCTCTTCTGTTAAAGTGTTAAAGCTGAAAACTGGAAACCACTAATTTCCACAGTATTTGTTTTTCCTATAGATGTCAATGGTTACAGGCTTTCAGCTTTCTTAAGAATTGTCTTCGTTTGTGTTCAGTAGAATAAATAAACTGATAAAGGTTTAAAACCACACAATAGTTAGTCAATTTCCATTTTGGGTGAAATACCCCTTGAACCCTACAGGGAAATCCCAACAGCTCTCTCAGCTCACAGAGCGTCTTCCAGCGACAAACCTCCTTGCTTTAAAAGAAAAATTGTCCCGCCGCCTCAAGACATCTTAGAGACATATTGTGGTTTATTTTGTCACCCCGTTTTGCCATCTGTGCCATTCCAATAGAGGCTGCAGGCTGGTGAAGGCAGAGCCTGGGCGAGGAGGTCTGCCCGAGCCCCTCCAAAGCCCAGCCTGCTCATTAGTCAAATTGCCTAATGAGAGAGAATACAAATGGCCCCCTGCCCTGACAGGAGGAGTTTTGGAAGTGTCAGCGCTCCTGACCCGTGCTATGAGAACAGATGATGGCTCGCTGCTATTTTCAGCACCTTTTAATGACTTTGTCTCGGCCCTTGCCATTCCTCCTCCTTCAGTCTGATTTTTTGTCTTTTATTCATTTTCTGTCTGAACTTTTTATCGCTGTGCATCGAACTCATGCAGAGAAGATTGCTCTGAGAAAAATCGATAGTTTGCTTTGAAGCAACATGAGCTAAAGCAAAGAACAGAAATCCGCATTAAATGGAGTCAAGTTTGAGACCTTAGAAACATGCATAATTGTATTGCTTAAAACATATTTTTACAAGCTTTTCAAAGAAATGCAGCAACAAAACCTTTTACAAGTTTGGACATAAGCTAAAGTAATTATACTGTATGTTCACTCTCATGTTGTTCCAAACCAAAATTCCTCTCTTTTACTGAAAAAAAATGCATAGCATGAGTTTCGAAAAGGACACTATAATCCTATATAAAACTTTTAATAGCTTGGGTGAAACTGCAGTCACCTCAGTTATGTACTCTGTTAACTGAATAAATCATGTCAATGGGTTCCGAGGTGATCATGACATGATGACATTAAAGACCAAATTTAAAACATCGAGAAAAAATGCATTACACAGAGCTAATTTTGACAAAATTAGGTCAGTCAACAATTAGATTTAGTCATACTTTTTGACATTTGAATAGTTTTTGTCTAGTTTAAATGACTTAAAGGGATTGTCCACCCCAAAAATGTACTCACTCTTTACTTTTGTGTTCAGCAGAAGAAATAAACTCATAATAGATTTGGAAGCACTTTAGGGCGAGTAAGTGATGAGTAAATTTTCATTTTTGGCTGAACAATCCCTTTAATTTCTGTATTGGTTTTGATTAGCAGTAGTTTAAAATGTGGGGCGACACGGTGGCTCAGTGGTTAGCACTGTCATCTCAAAGCAAGAACGTCACTGAGAGCATTTACAAAGTATTTTTACAAAGCAAAATACAAAGTAAGCAACAATTTAATGATGCCAAGTAAATCAATCAAAAAATGATATATATATATATATATATATACTATACGGACACGCAGTGGCGGAGTGGATAGCACGTTAAATATATATATATATATATATATATATATATATATATATATATATATATATATATATATATATATATATATATATATATATATATATATTCATTTCTTTTTGTCCCTTTATCAAACTGGGGTCACCACAGCGGAATGAACCGCCAACTTATCTAGCATGTTTTACACAGAGAATGCCCTTCCAGCCGCAACCCATCTCTGGGAAACATCCACACACACTCATTCACTACGGACAATTTTGCCTACCCAATTCACCTGTACCGCATGTCTTTGGACTGTGGGGGAAACTAGAGCACCCGGAGGAAACCCACGCGAACACAGGGAGAACATGCAAACTCCACACAGAAACGCCAACTGACCCAGCTGAGACTCGAACCAGCGACCTTCTTGCTGTGAGGCGACAGCACTACCTACTGCACCATTGCGTCGCCTATTTATTTATTTATTTATTTATTTATTTGTTTTAGATTTATATTTTTTTAAAGGATTTACTTGGCATCATTAAATTGTCGCTTGCTTTGTATATATAACAGAAAAGTTTTCATTCAGCATAATATTATAAAACTTACCATTGAGTCAAATCTATAGTATTTGCTAGAGCAAACTACAGATGATTGCGACCAAATACTGCTTTCAGATAAACCCAAATGAATTATATTTGACAATAAACCTCCTTAGAGACTTTATTCAAACTCCCAAATAAGTGTCCGTTAGAAGAATGCACTCTGCATAAGAGGCTGAATAGCCACTGACTCAAAATATATCCCTAATAAACTGCATATTTGGAATCTAAAGAACTACTTTATCTTCTGAAAAGGTCTCAAAACTATAGTCCAACAGCTATAGTACTTGTCATACTATAGTGAGTTTAGTCCTCTGTTTGGCACTCGCTGCAGGCTCATACAGTACAAGTAGAATATCCCACAGCTTTTAGCCAATCAGATTCAAGAACCAGAAACTATTTGACTACTGCGACATAACACGTCTTTATGTATCTTAAAATTAAATAAAACCTCTTCTTTTTGACAAACAGTATTATATGCATTTCTCATACCGTAACAAACAAATCAAACAGATATATCTGTACATTTTAAATTCTTAAAGCTACTAAAGAAATGAAGATCAGCAAGTGATTTTCTCTTAATTTTTTACTGTTTAAATAACATTAATGACAGACAGTAGATATATTATGCTGCTGTTTCTTTAAGACTTAATGCACAAAAACAACCGATACACATGATATACTGACTTTTCTTTCCCATACACAGAACAATTTATATTTTGTCTATTAAAATGAATAGTGAATAGTGAAAGAGGAGAGTCTTGGTTTTCTCTCCAGGTGGATTATCCTATAAGGGTTTTATGTCAAGAGAAAACAATGAATACAATAATGACACCAAGTAAATTATAAAAACTGTAATTTGTTTTGGTAATCTTTAAGTGCGTAAAAATTGAAAGAACAAGAGGGAGATTCTACAAACACAAGGGGGGTGGGAGAGATCTATTAAGTTTATTTAGCAAACAATTGTTATTTTTCCATCTGGGTGACAAGCGGCCCTTGAAATCTGGTAGTAGGTTGTGTGCCAGTAGGCATCACCCACTGGGCACTGATCTATCTGTCTTCCAGAGTGAAAGTGGAGCCAACTGAAGCCTGGCATCGAGCACACAGTTCAGAACTACTTGAGTGTAATGTAATCGCAGCACCGCTCACCTGTTCTGTTCTAGGAGGGGTACAAAAAATATTACTTTTGCTATAATTGCTAAATTTTCTTGAATTATAACACTTCCCCCCTCCTCCATGCAATGATAAAAGACTACACAAAGAGATGGAGAGATAAATATTAAATGCAAGTGTTTGGAGTTCATGTGCAAAATGTTTAACAAAATCTATATAAATTAAATAAAAAACAAAATAAAAAAATTAAAAAAAAAGCAAAATATCAACATATAGATAAAAACACACTTAAGTAAATACTATATAAATAACCAAAAGAGGCATGAATATAAACTATTAAATAACACATATATACAATATAATATACAAAACTATATAATCTATAATATATATAATACATATATACAGTTGAAGTCAGAATTATTAGCCCCCCTTTGAATTTTTTTTTTCTTTTTTAAATATTTCCCAAAATGTTTAACAGAGCAAGAAAATCTTCACAGTATGTCTGATAATATTTTTTCTTCCGAAGAAAGTCTTATTTGTTTTATTTCGGCTAGAATAAAAGCAGTTTTAAATTTTTGAAAATGTCAATATTATTAGCCCCTTTAAGCTATATATTTTTTCAATAGTATACAGAACAAACCATCATTATACAATAACTTGCCTAATCACCCTATCCTGCCTAGTTACCCTAATTAACCTAGTTAAGCCTTTAAATGCACTTTAAGCTGTATAGAAGTGTCTGGCAAAATATCTAGTAAAATATTATTTACTGTCATCATGGCAAAGATAAAATAAATCAGTTATTAGAAATGAGTTATTAAAACTATTATGTTTAGAAATGTGTTGAAGAAATCTTCTCTCCGTTAAACAGAAATTGGGGAAAAAATAAACAGGAGGCTAATAATTTAGGGGGGCTAATAATTCTAACTTTAACTGTATATGTATAGTTTGCAATAAAATAAAATGGCAAACAAAACAGACTAACATCAATATTATTTAATGTTAACAAAAGAAAAACTTCTTATAAACATTTATAAAATAAATAATAAAAAATGCAACACACACACACTTGCACAGCTACCTTTTGTTACTTCGCATAGATGTTAGGATTGTTTTACTATACAAACTGTACTCTATCCCCCTACCCCTTAACCCAACAATTACAGGAAACAATCTTTACATTTTCATTGTAAAGAATTCACAATTCATTCTGTGCGATAAGAGTTGTTTTCCTTGTGGGGACCGAAACAAAAAAGTCACCACAAGGTCAAAAGTACTGGTATCACTATACTCGACTAACTGACCGACTGACTGACTGACTGACTGAATGACTGACTGACCGATCGACTGACCCACCCTGGGTCCTTCCCTAACCCCAACCAATAGTGTTTTCAAAAGCACAGATTGACCTGCCCACCCACTTCCCTAAAACCAACCGACAGTTTTAAAAAGCTATCCAGAAAAAGAAAAGCCCTCACGATTGCCTGATTTTTTTTACCACATTTTCAGATTTTACCCCATTCTCACCCTGTCATTTACTTGTTTATTTTATTTGTCCTACCCACTTTCTGGAACCGTTCTTCGCCGGACTCAAACCCCGTCATCATGGTCAACTCCTCTCTGCGTCTCAAGTCCCCCAATGTACATGGCGAGCTAACTAGACAAACTGGTAACAGCGGGAAAGGCGTCAATATGGAGGTAAGTGATTAGCTGGTAAGCGCAAAAAGGAACAGTGTCATACCGCCTTGTAGCATTTGTTTTAAAGACGAAATGCAGCCGTACGTACTTCTGGCTACATAATTCGCGATCTCCAGAAATGTATATAGGGCTACGTTTTCAGAATGAGCCTATGTTGTCAGGAATACAAAGCACACACACATACACAAAAGTTGAAGAATCAATCTCTATTGTGTACTGACCAATTTAACTGGGTGTGAAAAGCGCCTAAAGTATAACCGGTCTAGATCTAGGGATTAGCCTCATATCCTTTAGCGATTAGTAGCAGCTCTGGCGTGTGAGAGGTCTAGTGCTACAGTAATTCTAGCACAGTGATCTGAAGTGGTTTTGAGCCTTTGAGTAAATGAGCTCAGCCTCTTCAGATCACGCATGAGCGGCGGAGCTGGCAATGGACCTGTCGCTAAATTGCGTGTGCCGGATGGGCCGCAGCAGAAGGCACAATTACACCAAATCCCCTCTTAATTAGCGGTTCTGTGGGTATGCTAACTCACCACGCTGGAGCAGGAGGCAGTGCTTGGAAAGAATACTGGAGTGCACTAGAAAGAGTAGCAAATTAAGGCAAGAAAGTGGTGTGAGGGTCACCCGATCGGGTCACTGGCCGTATCTGCAGACTATTTTGAGCTAGGCTGAGCTTGCATCCCATACCTTCACTTAAGTTGCACCGGCACTCTTACAGTAGACAATCACTGGCACGGAGCCTCGATAGATCCCCTTCAGAGCTGGGGAGTGTTATTAAGTTTTCCATGTTGGCGGCTGCAGGGCGATGTAAAGTGGCACCTCGGCCTGGTGAGTAATGATGTGTGCCAGGACTCAGGCAGGAGGGATGACAGCATGAGAGGCCTCGTTGGCAGCCACTGGTGCAGCCATAGGACTATTCATCATCTCCTTAAAGCAATCTACCAATGCTGCACCGCCATTCCTCATTAATTATGTTAATCATTGTTGCATTACGCTCATCGTGACATGAGGCTCAGCAGACACTGTGGCAGTCGGAGATGGGAGTATGTGCACAAGGTCTGACAGCTGAAGTTTGACCTAACAAACAGTGAAAATATGACGCTGCGTGCTAAATTGAGCAATAGCTTGATTGACATTAGATGGATGATTTGCATGCTGCATTAAACACTGACAAGAAAGTGTAGATTATACAGAAGTAAACTAAATCAAACCAAAAAAAAACAATTTATACAAAAAAGAAAAGAAAAGAAAAGACAAAACAAAAAAGAAAAGACAATACAAGACAACAAAACAAAACAAAACAAAACAAAACACAAAACAAAACAACACAACACAACACAACACAACACAACACAACACAAGAAAACACAAAACAAAAAAGAAAAGAAACAAAAAACAATAAAAAACAAAACAAAAAATAAAACAATCAAAAATCAAAACAAAAAGCAAAACAAAACACAAAAAAGAAAAAACAAATGAAACAAAACAAAACAAAAAAGAGAAGAAAAAAGAAAAAAAGGCCAAACAAAAAAGAAAAAAAGAAAAACAAAACAACAACACAAAACAAAAAACAAAAAAGAAAAGAAAAAACTATGTAAACAAAAAACAAAACAAAAAACAAAAACTATTTAAACAAAACAAATAAAGAAAACAAAAACTATTTAAACAAAACAAAAAAACAAAGAAAAAAAGAAAAAAACAAAACATCCCAAAACAAAAAAGAAAAGAAAAAGAAAAAAGAAAACAATTAAAAACAAAACAAAAACTATTTAAACAAAACAAAAAAGAAAAGAAAAAGAAAAAGAAAACAATTAAAAACAAAACAAAAACTATTTAAACAAAACAAAAAACAAAACAAAAAACAAAACATCACAAAACAAAACAATAGACATTGAGGCCTTGTTAGCAGCTTTGTTCAGCCATAGAACCATTAGTCATCTACTTTAGGCAATCTACCAATGTCACACTGACATTCCTCATTAATAACGTGAATCTTTGTAGCATTATGTTCATTGTGTCATGGGGCTCAGCAGACACTGTAGCTCAGATGTGGCAATGAGATTTGAGAGTGTATAAATAAGCTTTGATAGCAGCAGTTTGGCCATACAAAGCAATAGTTTGATCGAATTAAGATATCTAGATTTCCATTTTAGGAAAGTATTATGTGTGTGTTGCATTAAACAGAAATTGCATAACATAGAACTATGATTGCATAACATATTTACACAGGGGCCACATTCATCTATGTAAACACACCAAAAACAACATTAACATTATACCAGACACAGTAAAAAGCTCATTCCCAGCCACTAGACATTTCTGACAGGGTATTTGTGTGTCATCGCGTGTCAGAATGTTGTGGGACTGCTATACAGGAGTTATTATTAGGAATTATAGATAGCGAAATTTAGCGGTTTTTATTTTAGCGTTTTTTTATAAAAAGCATGATGGTAAAACATGAACTCGGCTATAAATATATTAAAACATATGCTTGTTTGTTGTAAAATTTCATAATAATGACAAAAATTTCTAATTTGTGCATCTCCGTACTTCCGGGTGCAGCTATCCTGTCGTTGTGGCTGGTGTATTCTGGGAAAATTTCTTACCCCTTGGTTTTGAGAGTGTTCCTGAAAAATCTCAGTTCGAAGGGCTATCTACCCCTTCCCCTTAGCCATACGCCTTCAAGCTAAAGAGAATTGGGATGTAAGGGGAAGGGCTAAGAGGTAGAATTGGGATTGGGCCTAAAAGACCCAGGATCTGTCATACCATCTTAGATTATTTAAGTGAGGTACAAAATTTGAACCCCAGACCTGGGACAACCAACATTCATGTTACGTGTATGCAGCAGTCTTCTATGAGAGGTTGCCATTTTACTTTTATTATGTGTTGTTAGTTTTTTATGACATATAAGGAACATAAGTACTTCCTGTAAAGCAGTTCCTGCCTCAGTTCCTATCTCCTTCTTCCTTTAAACTTTAGTCACTGACTGAAAACTGAAAGTCACTGACTTTTCAAGAGTTTACACTTAGCTGATGATCAATAAAGCGTAATTGGTATGCTGTCCCGGGAGAGAGCCCTGAGCTCGTAATATCCTCTAGCCCGGGGCTCCCTCCCGTTAGAAGGACGAGAGGGGAGTTTGAGCTCAAGTCTCGAGAACTCCCCTGCTTGTCGCCGTGTGAGAAGTGTAAACTAAGGTTGTCTTAGGTGATAATTTGGTGTAGTCAATTGGCTATGGTGTATTTATTTGGACGGTGGGAGGAAATTGGGGAACCCGTAGGAAACTCACGCGAACAAGGGGAGACATGCAAACTCCGCACAGAAACGCCAACTGGCCCGATAGGAGGTTGAGCCAGCGGCGTTCTTGCTGTGAGGCAACAGTGATAGCCACTGGGCCGCCGTGTCGCCCTATAGGAAAAAGGGTGGAAGTAGGAAACTTCAAGACGAAGATAACTGGAGTGAAAAGCTCTGGTTATTTATAATGCGTCCGTAATCATCTAATAGGGCATATTACAGAGCTAATGAGGTGCCAGCCATGTTGATCATAAGCACATGATTCTCTCAAAATTAGTTTATAAATAAACCACACTTATAATACAAAATCTAAGAGCAGAAGAATGTGTAAAACTTTAAATTAACATCAATTGTATCGATAGTGACAATCTACAATGACAATGCAGATGATAACATGCAAAGTGTTCAGATGCAAAAGCCACTAAATCATGTCTTACATTTTCTTAATTTTATTTTATTAGACATTTGTGTCCATACACAATAAATGCGCTATATAAATACACATTACATTTGTGTGTAGGTTCAATAATTTTATTTTTATGTTGATGAATCTTTTCATTGTCTTTCAAGTGAAACAACTGAATAAAAACACAAAAAATTTCATTTTGAAGTAAATAAAAAGAAGGGCATTTAGAGGCTTTTAAATCTGAACTTTTCATACATCAACCATTTATTCGGAGAGCATGGCTGTAGGTACTCGATCACTGTTTTTAGAGAACAAACTTCTCAAACAGCTGTAGTAGAGTCTCTTCGTATATCTGTAGACAAAGCAGGCAGCAGACTTTTCCAAACAGCCTTCGGGGGCTTCACGTCCCCTTATCAGAAATGACTCCATTCCCCGGAATCTCATTGTGAGTTTAAATCGCACTATGTATTAGGGGCTCGTTAATAACCAACTTAACGAGTCCACAGACCCATTAAAAGATCTTTAAGAGCATATTTGATCATAAATCTCCTTAACCTATATTTAATGGCTGGATTTCGAGGGAAATATTTTTATCAAGTTCTAATTAGATGTGCGATAACAAAGACTGCTGAACATGAGGGCAATGGGAAGGCGAGACAGGCCCATCTATTGAGGGCGGCCATGTTTGATAGGCTGGAGAGTAATGAAGGAGCGGATCTTATTCTGGGCTGGGAGATGGACGGATGAGGAATGAGACCCCGGACTGTGATTAGGCCCACAGGCACGTGCCTCTCATTAGTCTTACCATCGGCCTAAATCACTGAGGAACTTACAGACACATTTGGAAAATAACAGACGAGCACATCTATATTTGTATAATGTGAATGGAAAAGAACAAGAATTTATTTTTCAATAGGTAATCATCACAAAATGAACATTACTGGGATAGCAAACGCATGCAACTGTAATTAAATAAATAAATTATAAAAGAGAAAGGACCATACATGTAGATAATGGTAAAAATTTAATTATCAACATATACATTTTAATGCTAAATGATGATAATAATAATAAAAATAATATTAATAATAATAATAATAAAAGATGAACCGTTTCATCTTGAACTGATCAAATGTTTGGTGATCGATATTCACCTGATTTCTTTTGCACGCGCGAACACGCTGCTTTTGCCAGTCGTGCTGCTTCTCGATGGGCATCCTTATTGTTGAACTTTGCTTTTAAGGAAACTACCATTTAAAAATAATTTTCAACCGGCCAAAGTGGTCAGTGGGTGTGGTTGTCTAACCCGCCACAGAAGAAATCTACCCACATTTGGTGGGTTGGAGGGTGTTAATGTCAAGCCCTGCTTCCAATCATCGTCAATATAGGCGCAAGAATGGGTCCATCGTCGGGAACCGGCAGAAGTGCAATAACTTTAATTATAAGGTAAACACAAAACAAAAGTTTCCATATGGAGCTCCTCCACGGGACTCAACACTTGTAAACACTTGCTCAAACAGGCTCTTCCGCGACTGTCCACACTTGTCAGCGATCCCAAACCGACCAATCATGAAGCTTGCGCTACATGCATTGCAATGTGTAGTTAAAGGGTCACGAAACCCCAAAACACATTTTTTTAAAGATGTTGACAGTCATATGTCCCACGCTGCTAAAACACTATTAGGATTTTCACTATTAATTTTTGCGTTATATCAAGCAAATTCGTTCTTCTGGTTTGAAAAGAAGTTTTTAAGCTACTTCACAGCAATGAGATCCTTGTGTAAATTCCAGCGTGGAGACTTGATGTCTGTACTGGCGGGTACAATGTGACGTCTTAGAGTTTTCAGCATTTATTCATGAGAAAGACTTGGTTCGAACCAATCAGCGTGCTCTATTGTGAATGAGGTGCAACTTCATTACTGTGCATGATATAGCTTTGAAGACAGTTTTTACCTGTTACAGTGTTCAGAGAAACGCCATGTTGTGTTGCCAACCATAATTAAAACAAGTGGAA
>LR812526.1:41656186-41658686 GCA_903798195.1 Danio kyathit
AATAAAACCATTTTGAAGGAAATGTGCCAAAGGATAATGGTAAATTATTATACATACATTTGGGCTCAGCAGTGTTTAGCACACAGATTTCACTCTCCCAGCAGTAGTCACAAAGTGAAGCAGCTTTCACACCAGATGCGGAAAGCGCTGTGCTATGAAACCCATTCATTTCAATGGCTTGTGCTGCACAATGGCAGTTTGTTGCTGCGATGCACCATGGTCAAAGTTCTAAACAGCTCAATAATCCTCTTTGTGGGCTTCCTGTTTATGTAAACTTACTTATCTATGCATAAACTGCACGTGCACCCTGGAAAAAAAACAATGTCTGCTCAAAAAACACTCCAATTGGGCGTTTCTATGTACACAGCAAAATCCTCTGAGTAAAACTTACTCAGTTCAAAGAGAGTACTCGGTCCCTCTTTATATAATGGCAAACAGGTTGGTAATAAGTAAAGCTGCTGTTTGCCGAGTTGCTTATTGATCGAGTTGATCCTCTGCTGAGATTTTGAGAGCTTCAATGTATTCTATTTTGGCTGATTTCATCTAAGGCTGTGACTGTAGTCAGTTGTAGTTTTGTGTCTCTCCTCTGTGTTTCTGCTTAATAACAGCAGGTGTTCATCATCAGTCCTTACTCATCACCTAATTAATCATTTTATTGTCTCCTTAACTGAGTAACCATAACTCAATTTAGAGAGGGACCAAATACTATCTAAACTGAGTAAATTTTACTCAGATGATTTTGCTGTGTTGTACATTTGTTCCTGCTGCTTGCATTAACGCTACTGTGCTGTCATGGCAATGCTGGAAAAACCTCTTGACTTATTAGATAAATTATACATCAATAAAATTCTATAAATGTGATTATTGTATTGCCTTGTGTTTTTTTTTAATCAATATAATCATTTGAATTAAATTTAAAAAGTCTTACTCATTTAAAAAATGTCATTTGCTGTTTGATCAATCTACTTATTTAAAATGAGCTGAAACAACACAATTCTTCAGTTTTTCGGGGGAACAACAATTTTGTAATGTTCAATCCACCTAAATTTAATTTAGCTAATTTAATTAATTGTGTGGAACCCAGCATTTTTTACAGTGCAGAGTTACTTTATTTAATAAAACAATATATTTATTATGGCGACGCAGTAGTGCTTTAGGTAGTGCTGTCGCCTCACAGCAAGAAGGTCGCTGGTTCAAGCCTCGGCTGGGTCAGTTGGTGTTTCTGTGTGGAGTTTTACCGGGTGCTCCGGTTTTCCCCACAGTTCAAAGACATGTGGTACAGGTGAATTGGGTAAGCTAAATTGTCCGTAGTGCATGAGAGTGAATGAGTGTGTATGGATGTTTCCCAGAGATGGGTTGCGGCTGGAAGGGCATCTGCTGCGTAAAAACATGCTGGATATGTTGATGGTTCATTCCGCTGTGGTGACCCCGGATTAATAAAGGGACTAAGCCGAAAAGTAAATGAATGAATATATTTATTACGGTCTCGGTTTTTGACTAAATGCATCCTGAATTTTTGATTTTGGATTGTAGATGAACGGGGAAAAATTTGAACATGGAAAAAGTTAAAATGGAAAACATGACCTGACTGCGTGTTCTCTAATCCTTCAGCCTAAAGTGTTTTGGTATTGTAAAATATGGCCACAGGGGTGGCCTACGCTAGATTACAGTCACGATTAAAAGCCTGTAGGATCCTCCTCGACTGAAGCCGGCCTGCAGATGAAGATAAGATGAAACTTTTGTTTGAAACCTGATGAGAGGCGTCCTAATGAAAGTGCTGGCCCAAAAATAATCTTTTTTTCTTCAGTGTTAGTCAATCACAAAAAAAAAAAAAAAAAAAAAAAAAAACAGTGTGGTCGGGGATGGAAAAAAAAAGTAGGAGTCATTTTGCATAATCAGTGAGCGCCATCTGGAACAATTAACGAAATTCCACAGAACTCAGAGGATCAGTCATACTGGCTTATTAAAGATCCTGAATTATAGGAGCAATAAATCCATGGAAAAATGAAGCGTACCCCAGCCTGTCATCACTATTTTAACTTCAAATACGCACGAATATTCGATAAGGCTGAAAAGAAGAGATTAATATATGCAAATTAAGTCAAGCATTTTAACCCCTCCCCCTCCCCCCCCAACAACTGTCTGCCATTTTTTTCCTGTCTCTTATTACGAGCCTTTATGTTTTATTCATACACCAGCTCACCTGTCATTTCATAAGCTCTAATATTATGGGGGGTATTATTAAAGTGCGTAAAGTGGCGCTTTAATTGGAAAGCTCTGTTGCATTTTTTTCCTTCTTCTTCTTCTTTTTTTTTTTCCAATTATTTGCAGCAAATTAAAAGCAGATGCACATACTTTAATAAGGAGGACTGGTATCAGTTCCGGAAAATCAAAAATCATTGTCAGCCACCTCTGATATTTTGCAAACTCAAAGCAATACTGTATTTCCATCTCTCTCTTTCTCTCTCTCTCTCTCTCTCTCTGATCACATCTTAATTGA
>LR812526.1:41663686-41668686 GCA_903798195.1 Danio kyathit
TATTACTAGAGATGAAGATGGAATCAAAATGTCCTAAATGTCATATGTTGGTGCACTGCCCACGAGGCTATCCTGTGTATTTATAAGAGGACAGTAGTTTTGAAGAATATTCCCATTGATATTTTACATTTTATTGCTCAACTGCGAGCTTCTGTTTCATAGTGGTGTAAATTTGAGGAAAGACATTGGCCAAACACACTCAAGTCATTCATCACTAAGTGGGTAAAACCAAAAGCATAGCAGTGATGTTTTGTTGCAAAAGGTTGTTGAGCTTCACAAAATGGGTTATAAAAGTATGTGACCCTGGACAACAAAACTCATAAGAGAACATTTTTTGAAATACGTTTTTTTATACGGTTAGTTGTGATAGAACAATATTTGTCTGAGATAAAACTAATTGAAAATCTAAAACCTGAGTGCTCCTAAAAATCCAAATATTGAGAAAAACTAGTTTAAAAATGTTTAAATTAGGTTTTTAGCAATGCATGTTAGTAATCAATAATTCATTTTTAATATATTTATGGAATGAAATTCACAAAATTTCTTAATTGATGCTGACCTTTCTTACTATTCTAATGATTTTTTAAGATAAAATTAAAATGTATTATTTTGACTAATACAATGTATTTCTTTCTTTTTCCATTAATACACAAGTACAACATAAAAAAAAAAAAAATAAATAAAATTGAAAAACATTGTAAATGCCCATTTCCACCATCACGTTTTCAATAATGCAGAAATTAATCTTTAAATCAGTTTGGAAGAATATGTATCTGTCTTTCCCAGCTCACTGTTAAGACTCTTAAGGCCGTCACACACCGGATGCGCCGCTCAGCGCCGCGACACAGCGCGCACATGACAGTTGAAAGTATCGCACACTAGACGCGCACATTTGCAGGCTATTTAAAACGAAACTAATCAGATGGCGCTCTGTGGCGCGACAGAAATATGAACAGTGTCCTGAGTCGTGGCTGGGCGCCGCGGACAGCCGCCGACTTGCGGCGCCGGTGTGTGTACTCTGATTGAAATCTATTTTTAGAATTCTGAAATGCGTGGCACTGCGCGGCGCGTCGCCGAGCGGCGCTTCTGGTGTGCGACCTGCTTTAGTTTCACGGTCAGAGGGTATGGGAAAGGACGAGGACTCAATTGCTGTTAATAATGGGTAATTAATAATTATAAAAAAAACAAAAACAAAAAGGCAACAAAAAACCTAAAGGGGATAAACATTAACTAAAAGACAAAACACAAACTTGGCTGGGCTGGCAGGACGGGAAGGATCTAGACAAGACTTGTCAAGACAAGAGCGACATACAATGTATGATGAACGATGATGAACTGGCACAGGACAGCAGACATGAGGACACTATAAGCAGATAGAATTAACAAACAAACAGGTGAACTGAATAATCTAATCATGGATTAACAGGGAGGGTGGGACTAGACAATAGACAGGAGAGCACATGAAACATAGACAACACAAGCCATGTGGTCACGTAAAACCAGACTAGAACACGCAGCTAATAAGAGAACCGCATGTTCACATGAAACGCAAAAGCACGGGGCGCATGTAAACATGAACCACATGCTAAATGCCACACCAACAGAAGACGGAACGTAAGACATGAGCACACGATAAATAAAAACTCACCGTGCACTCACACATGTGACGTGCATGTTCCACCCCAGTGTCAACAGAAACCAAAACCAACTAGACAGAGATGCTGAGAATAGAACAGCATGCCGCAGACAAAACAAAAACACAAGGATGAGAGCATGCATCATGCGTCAAGGGGGAGCGTGCACAGCCCAATCGCGGCCAAGATGGCGCTCATACAAAGACGAAGACAGACAGGACAAAAAATGAGAAAACTTGAGCCGAGCACAACATACAAGACATGACAGGACTAGTGTCTGGTCTCTGCCACCAAAATAAGAATTAACAAGACCGAAGTGGCAGAATCCTGACACTTGGTACATACAATACACATGGTACTGCATGACTTTGGTTTCGGCATTCATACCCAATTGATTTTTACTTTTGATGAGCAGAGTGAACGTGCAAAATCACTCACTCAAAGTAGATGGTGCTTAATGAAAAACAGAAATATAAGGTGACACAGAGACACCAACAAAACAATCAAGTATTCACTGATATTTCTGAATGTTTGCCAAGCCGACATATGGTTAATAACAATGAATATGCAGAAACTGTGGACTAAACAGAACACACTCTGGACTAATCCCCTCCCTGGAAAATTATCAGTATAGTGATCAATGGCTGGCTTCTTTACTGGTAGGCGAGGCCTTTCTTTATTAAAGCAGCCATTTGGAGTGTTACATTTTTCCCTAAGAGTGGCATGTCTTGAGTATTCTATAGTCTTTGGCACCACCACGTTGTGTTTACAGTAAATTCATTAACTTCATGCACATGAACAAAAGTGCCAATCCCATTGGTCAACCACTTTTTAACGCATCACATTAAACCAAAAACTGAGCTTGAAGCAGGTTTTTCCAAATTGCTGCTTTTACACCTGCCGTGTTTGCACGTTGATGTGTAAGGCTACATTGGCACCCTTTATTTAGTCACGAGGCGTTACACGCTAGTGATAAAAGCAAGCAAAAACCATATCGGTGTGCACAGACATTTAGGAATCACTGGAAAAGACATTCCAGGAAACAATGCTGAGACATTGGAGAAATTAGTTGGGTCTTGGGGTGAAAAAGTCTCTAAAACTACAATATACACTCACCAGCCGCTTTATTAGACCTGTTCTACTGCTAGTCAATGCAAATTTCTAATCAGCCAATCACATGGAGGCAACTCTACATGCATTTAGGCATGTAGACATGGTCAAGACGATCTGCTGGAGTTCAAACCGAGCATCTGAATGGGGAAGAAAGGGGATTTAAGTGACTTTGAACGTGGCATGGTTGTTGGTGTCAGACAGGCTGGTCTAAGTATTTCAGAAACTGCTGATCTACTGGGATTTTCACACACAACCATCTCTAGGGTTTACAGAAATTGGTCTAAAAAGGAGAAAATATTCAAGGGTGCTACTCCTGTCATCTAAGAACAGGAAACTGAGGCTACAATTTGCACAGGCTCACCAAAATGAGACAACAGAAGATTGGAAAAACGTTACCTGGTCTGATGAGTATCGATTTCTGCTGCAACATTTGAATGGTAGGGTCAGAATTTGGCATCAACAACATGAAAGCATGGATCCATCCTGCCTTGTATTGGTTCAGGCTGGTGGTGGTGGTGTAATGGTGTGAGGGATATTTTCTTGGCACACTTTGGGCTCATTAGTACCAATTGAGCATTGTGTCCATGACGAGTATTGTTGCTGACCATGTCCATCCCTTTATGACCACAGTGTACCCATCTTCTGATGGCTACTTCCAGCAGGATAACACGCCATGTCATAAAGCGCGAATCATCTCAGACTGGTTTCTTGAACATGACAATGAGTTCACTGTACTCAAATGGCCTGCACAGTTACCAGAACTCAATCCAATAGAGCACCTTTGGGATGTGGTGGAACGGGAGATTCACATCATGGATGTGCGGCCGGCAAATATGCAGCAACTGCGGGATGCTATCATGTCAATATGGACCGAAATCTCTGAGGAATTTTTCCAGTACCTTGTTGAATCTATGCCACAAAGGATTAAGGCAGTTCTGAAGGCAAAAGAGGGTCCAACCCGGTACTAGTAAGGTGTACCTAATAAAGTGGTCGTTGAGTGTATATGATACAATATGTATTGTATTTTTTGTAACTTCTACATTTCCAATAACTAATTGTTTTGTCTTTGCCATGACGACAGCACATGCTATTGTACTAGTTACTTAGCATAGTATTAAGCTTAAAGTGCCCTTTAAAAGCTTAACTAAGTTTAACCAGGTTAGCACGATGGATTGTTTTAAGGGGGGTAATAAAATTGCCCTTAACCTCTTAAAGACCAGTGTTTTTTTTACATGCTTTTTTTATTTCTCTTTGCTATTTGGGCATATTGGAACCTAATTAGAATAAAAATCTAAGTATCATCTTTTGATATTATGTACTTTTAGAGAAAAATTATGTCCATACTGTATATGTGGACTCGTGGTCCAAATTTACATAAAACACTTTTTCCCGAATTTTCTTTTATGCATATTTAACATTGAAAACAATTAACTATCAGAGAGTAAAAACAAAAATTTTCCCATTTTGTACAGTTAAAAATAGGGTTTGAGACATATATGCTGCAAAACCGTTGCAGGATGACACTGTATGTCTGTAACATAATATAAAACATTCAAAGTATTTTAAATAGCCACTTAAGAGCTAAAAATGTGCTGTCCACGTATGTAGACACTCGGGCACTAGGAGGTTAAGAATAAAAATAAATAAATAAATAAATAAAAACTGCATTTATTCCATCCAATAAAAAACAAAAAAAAACTTTCTCTAGAAGAAAAAAAATATAATAGTAAATATTTTAAAAATTGCCATACTCCATTTAACATAACTTGGCATATATTTAAACTTCACGGAAGTCCTAATAAGTTTGCCCTCAACTGTAGTAATACAGTTGAAGTCATAATTATTAGCCATCCAGTGATTTTTTTTTTTCTTTTTCAAATATTTCCCAAATTCTGTTTACCAGAGCAAGACATTTTTCACAGTATTTCCTCTAATATTTTTTCTTCTGGAGAAAGTCTTTTTTGTTTTACTTCAGCTAAAATAAAAGCAGTTTTTAATTGCTTTAAAACCATGATAAGGCCAATATTATTAGCCCCCTTAATATGTATATATTGCTTATATATATATATATATATATATATATATATATATATATATATATATATATATATATATATATATATATATATATATTTGATTGTCTACAGAACAAACCATAATTATACAATAATGATTTGCCTTATTACCCTGATTTGCCTAGTTAAGCCTTTAAATGTCACTTTAAGCTGAATACTAGTATCTTGAAAAATATCT
>LR812526.1:41673686-41711186 GCA_903798195.1 Danio kyathit
ATTTGTATTTAAACATGAATTACATTTTGATATAATACAAATATATATATTATTAGAAGTAGTATTAGTAGTAGTTTTAATACAATATGCATTTAAAAATGGTAACTATACTGTATATTTTTTTTTAAATATGCAACTTTTAAAATTATTTAAACTAAATAAAAATAAACTTACCATATTATTTTAATAACAGTATATATAACATTAAACAAACAAAACTAACTGATCCCAAGTCAAACTACTTAACCACATCAAAGTTTGAGGAACAGCAAAAAATAGCATGCGCTGCACTTCATGGACAGTTTGAACTTGCTCTCCTCATCAATCAGCCGCTGGTGAATTACACTCTCTGACTCACTCACGGGAATCAATAAATTCAGTGCCGCGCTGCCGGAGTCTCTCTGCATCAGAAGCACTGCATAATTCTGCTTTAGACATGCTTTGAAGACCAAATGAGCATCTCCAACAGGTTACAGGATGCATCAGATGCATTAAAGTCAGACAGAGACATGTTTGGAGGAAGATTAGGAGCAAAGTGACACCGCCAAGGGGAGTAAGATGTCATTTAGGCGGCTCGAGTTGGAGAGTGAGTTAGAAAGGTAAGTGCAGAAGTGGATGTTGGAAAAGCTTCTGAAATGCGATATCAATGCAAAGCAGGAGATGCCTAGATGTTGAAAATGGAGGAGGGGTGTGTTTGAAATAAATAGATGAAACGCTTGAAGTGATGCAAAATGCAAATACGGTTGGTTACTTTGGTGCAAAAAACAGCAAAGCGTGAATTCGGAACGGTGTTTATTTCTCAGTCAAACACTCTGTCCACTTGAGATCTACTGTAGATATATTTATCTAAATCAATGAAAAGGGCTTGAGGGTCAACTCTAGTATTCAAATGCATTCAATGGCTGGCATTGTAAAAAATAAGGGTTATTCAGTGGTTCTTTGGCTTATAATCACAGAGCCAATTTAAGTTCTATGTAGGGTTGGGTACCTATGTAACTGGTATGCACAAACCGAATCAGGATATGATTTCCGGTGCCTTATTACAGTACCACTGGTGCTGCCACAAGGTTGTAAGAAGCATCAAGGGGTACATCAAAGCTACACATAAGTATGCATTGTGTCACACCATCTCTAAACATTTAATACTAAACAACTTTGAAGGATACGGACACCGTCGGTGATGATAGGCATTTGTTTTGTTGCTTAGAGAACGCATGCATGTAGGCAACCTGCACAGTAACCTACAGTGCATCTGGTGAGCGACTCCCTACAGATTCATTAAAAACACATGATCATGTTCATCACATTTACTTAAACTAAGCGTTCTGAAGTATGGCTATATTTTACAAGCAAGAATTCTGACGCAGCAACCTGCAGGAGATGCTTTACAACAGTTGCAAAAAGTAACACATCAAATTTAATGAAACATTTGAGGGCACATGGAATCAACTTAAAGGCAGAGGAATGCACATAATGTCTTTGACAGCTTGCGACATCATCTGGCACTTTCACTGAGTACGTTTACATGGACACCAATACTCCGATTTTAATATAATTAAGACAATACTCTGATTAAGAGTCTACCATGTAAACAGAGATTTTTGATTACCTTAAAGGACCACAGACACCCGCGTCTCAAAATGCGGAGGTTTTTACTTTCCGTTCGGTGTGCAGTATAAAACTCCATTAAAACAACACTCTTCCACCAGTCCTTACTTCATATTCCCATCCAATACTTCAGTTTGTCACAGAGCATAAACAATATGTTGCTGAATGAAAAAGAAACTGCCGAACTGCAGTTAAAGCTGAAAAACTAAAAATGACACACCCAAAATAAACGTGGATAGCGTGGTCACGCAATGACATTAAGGAATCTATGGGCTATAAAATGTAAAACGAGATCATAAAAGGAATATTCAAAAAGCAACTCATGTAAACACCCTAATCATATTTTCTTATTCAGATTAAGGCAAATCATTAGATCACTGATGTCTATGTAAACTAATCACAAGCCCCAACCCTAGAAAAAAGATGTTTCCTGATTTTGATGACAGCCTTTCCACAGGTTAGTAGTAAGTAATGTGAATTGCATAATGCAAATCTTAAATTCAAGCTAACAAACAAAAAATCTAAAGAAATATATTAACGCAATTCAATTCAAATATATAAAATGTGAATTGATGTATACTTTAAACTTTAATTATATTGTTCAATTAAAGTGATTAAAATATGTTTTTTTGTCAAATAAAATATTTTTTTAGAATCATCCACCATAATTTTATGGCTCAAAAGTATCGGTTCAGGCACCATTTTTGGCACCGGTACCGTTTTAAAAGCACTGATTTAGCACTGGTATTGAAATAACCCAAACAATACCCAGCCCTAGTGCTATGTAGAACCTAGAAAGAATCTGTAATGGTTCTCCAGTGGTTCTTTGGGGTGGTTAAGTTCTCTTAAAAAAAAAACAAAAAAAAAAAACAATATTAATTATAAAAAAAGATGACGACGACAATTACTACCAATACTAATACTAATATAAGCCAAATAACCACTTTTAGTAATCTGTTAGTGATTCTAAGCACCTATATAGTGCAGTGATATACAGCATCTTAACCAGCCCACAAGACCATGAGAGAACCATTAAGCCCCCGGTATACTTCATAATGAAGTCATTCTTCTTTTGAAGGCAAAAGAACTTCGGAAAGGATGAGTAACGGTTTACTTCTTTTAAAGAGCCCCTATTATGGGTTTTTGAAAATGAGCTTCCATGTAGTGTGTAACACAGCGCTAAGTGAATGAAAACATCAAGCTGAGGTTTAAATCTGAAAGTGCACCTTGTTTAAAACTATTGATTCTTTAGCGAAATATTTGACTCAGAGTCGAATAAACGAATCGAGTTGGGTTTGGATCTTTTGATTGATCGCATCGACGTCGACATGGTACATCAACCAAATATGTAGCTCCAGTTCCGGTAAAATGTGAATGCGCTTTCACTTCAAACACTAGCAGAGGCGCCGGGGATCACGGGACTGATCATGACGTGAATATGACGATCACTGACAGATGGAGATTCGGCTGAGGGGAATAAAGGGTTAAAATTAATTTTCACAACAATACCACAGTATAGCCAACATAGTGCTGTGTTTGTTCCTGTAGTTTTTCTGATGATTGATACAATAACCTATGATGCAACGCGGGATTCACCGGCCGTTTGCTATTGAAGGAGCAGCAGAGACTATGGAACTTTGTCAGACTTTGACATGGACTTTGTCAGTGACTTTTACAGTTCAAATGGACCAGTTTCTTCTTCCTCCATATCATGACATGTAAGTGTCATTAAAATTGTTGCCTCATTTTGTGTAGTTATATAGCAAAATATGTGTTTAATTGTGTGTCATAAGTTGTAATGGTCCAGCACGGCTTGTAATCATGCATCTGTTATAGATCAGTGCTTGAACGGTATCTCTCAGGTTAAATCTGGATGGCGCTGTTCACATATCGCGTCCAAAACCACGTTAAAAACGTGACGTGTGCTTCTTACTTTTCCGATTTAAATTCGTTTCTGAACTGGCAATCCTCTGACGTTTTTTGCTATGGCCACCATCAGCTGTTCCTCAGACGTGCGGCGCGGTCCATTTTCAAAATAGTTTAACCTTTTGCCACTGTGTGGATTAATACTGAATGTGTGTCATTATTACTTGGGGTTAGGTTTAAGAGTAGAGTAATATGCTGGTGTTTAACTGCACTGCTTTATTGCATTCCTGCAGTGGGCTCTCACATACTTTCTGCTACTTCATACTGTAGCCATGGTGGGCATTTCTTCCTGTCTCGCATTGAATGCAGTCGACCAATCACAATAGACGGACCAATCCATGCAGATTAGCATCGCGCTAAGGAGAGGTTTGGGAACAAATGAATCGCTGAACGATTCATATGGGAGTCGCTGGGATAATAAGAAAAAAATATATGCATATTATAAGACAATGAAAGTGTTTTTTGACCGTGCAAGCATATCAGCATGTTGTTGGAGACCCCCAAAACCAAAATACGACTATTTTTATTGCAAAATAGGCGTTCTTTAAACATTCTCACACCCCTGCGCTGAAGTAGGAAAGGTTTTAAATGTGTCCCGCTGCTTGAGTTGAATGAATAATTCAATGACTCACTCATAAAGACTGCACTGGATGAATCAGTGCTTTGAATGAATCTGTTTAAATTAATTAATTAGTGACTCACAAGATTTTAATTGCTTGATTTGTGGATGAATCAGCGTTTTTGAATTAATCACTTGAATGTAAAAGTTGCTTGAGTTAGAAAGTGAGTTAGAAAGGCAAGTGCAGAAGTAGATGTTGGAAGATCTATTGAAATGTGATATCAATGCAAAGCAGGAGATGCCTAGATGTTGAAAACAGAGAAGGGGTGTGTTTGAAGTAAAGTGATGCAGATGCAAATCCAGTTGGTTACTTTGGTGCAAAAATAGCAGAGAGGGAATTCAGACTGGTGTTTATTTCTTAGTCAAACACTCTGTCCACCTGAGATCTACTGTACATATATTTATCCAGAGTAATGAATGGGAGCTGAGGGTCAACTGAAGTAGTCGAGTGGTGAGTAAACTCAAGACAGGTCTGTGGTGAGTGGCTACTCTGCATTTCTATCAGGTGTGATGAGATAAATAAATGCAGTAATTTCTATCAGGGGCAATAAAACATGCTCTCTGACAGCCTGTGGTATTTATGAACTGAAGCCTGCAACTCAGATTTATTTCTCTCGATGGAGCCGACTTCTCCCTGTTCATCTGCATCAGCATTTGCCCGTGTTCAATTCGGCCCAATGGTGAATTTTTAAAAGGTTGGCATCAATCTTGTGGAACCGATTGCCACATTTAATGAAGACTTCCCTTCGTTTGCAAAGGTTGACTCGAACGCAGGGGGGAGAGAAAGCCGGGGACATGGCTTTCTACGCGCATCCAGACATTTCACAAACAGCCATAAACTGAAAGGAGACGGTCCGGGTGCTCTTTCGTCAAAAACTGGCCTCAACTACTCCAGTCAGTGGAGCAAGCCCAAACAATGGCGATTGATACAGAGCGCTACACAAAATGGAAATGAGATATATTCAGTGAAAAGCCTGTTTACGACACGCAAATCTATTTGGACGTAAAACATCAGCGGTTTGATAAGGTCAAAATAGAGATAAGAGTTGGTCTTTAGAAAAATTGTCCATCTTGAGGTTATCTAACATCTTGTATATGTTTAAAATACTGTGTTTATATAGAATAGCTCACTGTGCTGCTGTCAAGCATCTAGAAAACCTCTCTAGAACTTTCAGTCTCTTCAAATATGAACTAAAACTATACAATTTAATTCCACAACCTTAAATAGCTATCGGAATTTTCAAATGAAAATAATATATTTTAAAAGCAACTTTCTTTTACATTTACACTGCGTTTTCCTTTGTTGTGCTATAATGCATGTATTACGTTTCATACTCATATAGCTATTCTATGGTATACTCGAACAATGGGCCTTTGTCTTAAAAACAAAGAACTATTTATGCCTGTTTAATTACTCATTTATTATTTATTTTCATTATGTTCATTAATTAATTTATTTATTTTCTTTTCGGCTTAGTCCCCTTATTAATCTGGGGTCGCCATAGCGGAATGAACTGCCAATTTATCCAGCATATGTTTTACACAGCGGATGCCCGTCCAGCTGCAATCCATCACTGGGAAACCTCCATACACACTCATTTACACATTCTATGGACAATTTAGTTTACCCAATTCACCTATACCACATGTCTTTGGACTGTGGGGGAAACCGGAGCACCCGGAGGAAACCCACACGATCATGGGAAGAACATGCAAACTCCACACAGAAATGCCAACTGACCCAGCCGAGGCTTGAACCAGTGACCTTCTTGCTGTGAGGCGATCATGCTACCCACTGCGCCACCGTGACACCTTATTATTTATGTACTTTAATTTATATAAATTATATACATTTATATAAATATTTAGTATTTAAGCCTTTATTTCTAAAATGAATGATTATATGATCATATTTTAGAAATAATGATTCTAAAATGAAGATATTCTATTGGTAATGTTCTATGCTGTTGTTTCCATATTAAAATACATCAATATTTTAAAATGCAATAGGCCTATTTAATGTGTTAGACACAATATAAACATGTCAATTATGATTTTTTATTTATTAAATGATAATTTAATATTAATCTAATAGGTTAACGGTTAATATTCAGGTTAATAAGCAGCAGTTGTTGGTTGGGAAAATTGCACCAAACTGAAGCATTCATTTTATAGCTATATAAACTATAAAACATCTATGCAAATTAATGCAATACTATATGTACAAAACAAAATTATTATATACTTTAGTAGCCTATAGCCTATAAAAAAGTCAACATATCGCTATATGCGCACATGAACAGCGAATGAGACAGAAAAAAAATGAAATCACAGAAGCTGTAAGGTAAAATCAGATGCTTATGTCCTAATCATTAATAATAATAATAATAATAATAATAATAATAATAATTTCTTACATTTAAATATCACTTTCTGGACACTCAAAGCGCTTTACACATTAGGGGGAATCTACTAATCCACCACCAGTGTGCAGCATCCACCTGGATGACGCGATGGCAGCCATATTGTGCCAGACCGCACACCACACACTAGCTGATTGGTGGAGAGGAGAAAGAGTGATGAAGCCAATTATCATATGGGGATGGTTAGGAGGCCATGATGGACAGAGGCCAGTGGGCAAATTTGGCCAGGATGTCGCGGTTAAACCCCTACTCTTTTCGAAGGACATCCTGGGATTTTTAACAACCACAGAGAGTCGGGACCTCGGTTTAACGTCTCATCTGAAAGACGGCGCTCACTGAAATTATAGAATCCCCTTCATTATACTGGGGCGTTAGGACCCACACAGACCCCCTGCTGGCTTCAATAACAACATTTCCGGCAGTAACCTAGCTTTCCCATGTGGTCTCCCATCCAGGTACTGACCAGGCGCAGACTTGCTTAGCTTGAGAGGACAACAGTGAGCTTCAGGAGACATACTGAGTTTGTTCACCATCCGCCAATGCCTGTTTTACCTTTTAAAGACGCATTTTTTTAAGTATATTTTTGTATATTTTTAAAGTTATAATTCATTTAAAAAATTCATTTGCTGTTAATTGAATTTAGTTTTACATGACAATTTTTTTCTTAAGTAAAAAGAAACTTTTAGCTGCAAAATAAGACCTGTTGGTGCTACTGGTGGGTTAAGAGTAAAAAATAAAAATATATAAAAATAAAAATAAATTAATACATGTAACTCCTGATGATGCAGTGAGATCTTAATAGGCAAAATGATCAGTCTGTGCAAGATACTCAACATTATTTGCAACATTACCTTTATTCAACAGTCATAAGCTCATTCATTACATCTGGAGCGCAAACTTCTCATCGCATAATGACATACACTCACCAGACCATCTAAAAAAATACCTCTTCAACTGCTCATTAATGCTAATATCCAGCTATCCAATCACATGGCAGCAGCTGAGTGTGTTCAGGCATGTGGACGTGGTCAAGAGGATTAGAATAGGGAGAAAAAGTGATTTAAGTGTCTTGTATAGTTGTTGGTGTCAAACAGGTCAGTCTGAGTATTGTCTCTGAGTAAAAAAATCTCCAAAAAACAAAGACAGTGAGTTGCAATTCTATGAGTGAAAATGTCGTTTTGCTGACAGAGATCAATGGAAGATGTCCAGACTGTTTTAAGTTGATAAAAGCAACGCAGTAAAAAAAAAAAAAAAGGTACAAATCGTCTGATAAAATCGGCAAAACAATATATTGGTCGAGCTCTAGAAAATATTCATACTTTACAGCATTCAGGCTATGCTTAAATATTAATTAAACAAACGATAAAACACATGTCCAACTCCATTGTAAGCAAACAACATCAGCTCACATTTGAATTTGCGACTGCACATATACTGATTATGCGACAGGACTCTTGAGCTTCAAACTTTCATGAATGCTCTCAGAACAACGGCTGTGGACTAAAGATATTAATGCTGCAAATAATGTTTAGTTTTCTTGCAGAGATCAGTGTTCATTTGGTGAATGCTTAACCAAAACAGAAACTTGACTTGGTCTGCTGTACCAATAACGTTATTGAATGTGCACGCTCTGATATCCTCATTTAATGAATGAATAGCACAATGCAGTGGATTATAACAAAAAACGATGTTTAATTAGTATATTTTTCACTAAATTTACATCTGGTCTTTGTCTTCAATAATAATGTGCTATTCATTCATAAAATGAGCAGATTAGAGTGTGCCCATTCCAACCCAGGCTCAATATTGATACGTACCCCTATATACCGTTCTGGGATCACAAAATACGTCCCACAGGGTACGTTTTTTGCAGTTTTTGTTTTTTGTGAATCCACCAGAGGCTACTGTGTACGCGTTTTCAAATCTCAAATTTCTCTCATGAGTGAGCCATTTGTGACTGATGTTCTCGCGTAAATCCACCAGAGGTCACTGCCGTCTGACTGACCAATAACCCCACCCCATCCCTAAACCCAACCGGCAGTGTTTCAAAAGCAATCCCGAAAAAGAAAAGCCCTCGCGGCTGCCTGATTTTTACCATGTTTGCAGATTTTACCACATTGTCACATTCTCTCATTATTTTATTTTACACCTCCATTAAGCTCTTGAAGTTTGCGGATGACACTACTGTTATCGGCCTCATCCAGAATGGCGACGAGTCTGCATACAGACAGGAGGTGGAGTGACTGGCTTTATGGTGCAGATACTACAACCTGGAGCTGAACATGCTCAAAACAGTGGAGATGATATAGTGGACTTTAGGAGAAACCACCTGCACTCCCCCATTCACCATCATGAACAGCACTGTGGCTGCAGTAGAGTCATTCAGGTTCCTGGGCACCACCATCTCTCAGGATCTAAAGTGGGGCATTCACATAGACTCTATTGTGAAGAAAGCCCAGCAGAGACTGTACTTCCTTCGTCAGCTGAGGAAGTTCAACCTGCCACAGGAGCTGCTCGTACAGTTCTACTCAGCTGTCATCCAATCCTCTGCACTTCAATCACCGTCTGGTTCAGCTCAGCTGCCAAAACTGACCTCCGTAGACTACAGTGAATAGTCCGAACTGCTAAACGAATCCTACCCTTCTTACACTTCAAGAACTGTACTCTTCCAGAGTGAGTAAAAGGGCTCGCAAAATCACTCTGGACGCCTCGCACCCAGCACACTACCTGTTCGAACTGTTACCGTCTGGTCAGCGCTACAGAGCACCAAGAACAAAAACAGCCAGACACAGGAAAAGTTTATTTTCTCACGCCATCTACCTTATGAACAGTTAATATTCTCCTACTTTGCAATAAACGAGCAATACTTTCTCATACGCACTTGTACACAGCACCTTATAACAATATACAATGCAATACTTTCTCCATATGCATTTGTATACAGCACCTTATAACCTGTATATTTACAACTTATCTGTACATACAATTCAACATTCAGATCTTTTTGACTAACTGCATCTCTGTTTAATGTTTAGTGTTTAATGTTTATCGCCTTTTTTCTCATATTTAATTTTGTGTTGTCACTTGTCACTTAATGTACACTGGAAGCTTCTGTTGCCAAAACAAATTCCTTGTATGTGTGGAGCACACTTGGCAATAAAACTGATTCTGATTCTGATTTTTTGCTTTTGTTTTTGTTTTAATTGCTTTCTGGAACTGTTCTTCAGCGGATTCAAACCCTGTCATCGTGGTCAACTCCTCTCTGCATCTCAAGTCCACTGACGTACATGGCGAGCTACTAAGCCAACTGGTAACAGCGGAAAAGCCGTCCACATGGAGGTAATCGCTCAGCTGGTAGCGTGAAAAGAAACAGAAACCTTTGGCAGTGTCATACTCCTAGCATTCATTTTAAAGATAAAATGCAGCCATACTTAGCTCTGGCTACACACTTCGTGCTCTCCAGAATGTATACGGGGGTACGTTTTCACAATGCATTGGCCCATTCATAGTTTTCATATTACTAGCGCAGAGGACCTGTCAAGTCCTTACTTTTATTGATGAAATGAACACTGGCATAGACTGATCATCCATAAGGTCTTAGTGTATCAGTCACAGGTATTGATCTTGTGTTTCCTGTATATGTGTTTTGACTCTCAAAGTGCCAATAGGCATAGCCTTTCATTTCACGACTAACCAGAGGCCACAGTTTAAGCTTAAAATCGTATTTATTAGTTTTACTGAAAAATCACCTCACTTTGATTGACCGGAGTACATTTTAGAGTAAACTTTCTCTTTAATAAGTGTGAGTTTCAGATATAAGTGCTTTCCTATCTTCAGAGCTGTCAAACAGCATAGCCATACTCAATCCCAATTCTCTGCTTTTAACAGTTTAGGGAACACTGGGTTTTGGTAGCATATGGCATATCAATTACACATCTAATTCTTAAAATACAAACATGGCTACATAATCAACAGCAGCGCGAGGCTTGCATTACGTCGGCCACTGGAGTTTTGACTACAATTAATCATCATTCAAACCCATCAGAACCGCACTGACACAAATCCCTATTCTGAATTTCTAATTACACCGTAATACCTCCCAGAATTAAACCAAACTGGGATTACAGTGTGAACAACTGCACAATTCAGCTCGTATACCACAAAGAGAGAAAGCCATAAAAGGTTTTTGTATTTTATGACATTTTGAGATGCTCCACTTGCTGGTTTGCTGGTCTACCAATGACAACGAGGGCAAGACAGACAGGAGTCTGAAAGCAGACGAAGGTCTCGAGGCACAAACTCAGAGGACAGGTGATGGTTGACTCCTACTGTAATAAGGCCAAATGGAAGACAAGTGGACACAAAGACAAGCGCTCAAGAATATCACAATGCCTGGTAGGTGGAGGCTCGACTCAGGATGAAGGACTGGACAAATTAGAGGCGAGTCTTCGAATGACGAGACAGGCACAAACGAGTGGTGTAGGTAGGCTAAAAGAAAATCGGATTGCACTCGGGCTACCAGCAGTTATGAAACGGCAAACAATTCCATGTAGTTTAACCTTTATTTTTTGTTGTTTGACACTTTGTTGTGTTGTGGAACTTTTTGCTGTGATCATGATGCTTAGGGATACATTTTATCCACCATTTCAGGTAAATGACTAAAACCTTTTTTTTTCCTGATTTACCTACTAAAGATGTAATGAAATAAATGTGTCATGCATTAAAAGCTGTATTTTTTTATGATTCAAGCATGTAGAGTCAAACTCATGACCTTGACGAAGCTAGGGTGATAATCTACTACTTACAAAAGCACTCAAAATAAGGGTTGGGCTCAACCTTTTACGGTTTGATACGCAGTCTAATAATGAAGTTTATTTTTCGTTATTTTGTTTATTTTTGCATCACAAGAAGCTCTTCAGTTCTGTAGCTGATTGTGACAAAACATTTCTGCGTGTTAAACAAAAAAAAACAAGTACTGGAGATTTGTTATTATTTGTGTTGTACTGTACCTGTACCAGCCGTAACCCCAAAAGAGAGGTACATACCGAACTGTTACTTCAGTATACATTTACACCCCTACTGATTGTATATAAAAGGGTCAGCTTCATCCACACCACACAAATCAACTACACATAATTTGAACATGATAACAGATTTAAAACTGCTCCATAAAGCAGTTCTGTGACTTGTACAGTATTTACAGGCAAGAAAAAATTACAGCCTGGGAGATTTTGAAGAGCCTCTAAAAGGAGGCAATTAGTCAGGGTAATCTCAATATCAAAAGCCCAATCCCACATGCTGGAATCTCAACGGGTGGCTGATGAGAAACTCGAGAAAGCACCGGCGTGGAAGCGGAAGCACGAGTCCGTCGAGCGCATCTGTCACACTGTGGACAAATTCACCAAAGCCTTTGTTGAGGAAAAAACTGGGATAGAAAAAGACATATAAAAATATTATGCCATGAACTGAGAGGAAGGTGAAATTAAGTTTTGTACCAGAAAAAAAATGGTTTTATCATAAGGCATTTGATAGATTATGCGAATATATGATAGAACATATATTCTCTAGTCATATAGTTTAGTTTATATATACAGTGCCTATAGAAAATCATCATACCCTGTGAAAGTCTATACATTTACTCAAATTACATCCTGCCTTCAAAGGACCTTCTGGATAAATCTATATAAATGCAGAGGTTAGGAGAAGGCTAAAAACAATTCAAAGACTGAAAAAGTTATTTGGAATGTGATTTTGATTTCAGGGGTATGATAATTTGCTATAGGCACTATGTGAATAATAAAAACATATATAATGAAACTGAAACACCAGGTTTTAGACCACAATAATTCATTAGTATGGTGTAGGACCTCCTTTTGCGGCCAATACAGCATCAATTCGTCTTGGGAAAGACAGATACAAGTTCTGCACAGTGGCCAGAGGGATTTTGAGCCATTCGTCTTACAGAATAGTGGCAGGTCACTATACGTGACATTTCCTGACTCGCTCTTCCAAAACATCCCAAAGTGGCCCAATAATATTGAGATCATGGTAGATGTTCAACTTTACTTTCATGTTCATTAAACCACTCTGTCACCAGTCTTGCTGTGTGTGGTGCATTATCAACCATTGGGTGCACATGGTCCTACAGAATGGTTCGGTAGTTGTTGGCAGATCCACTGTACACCCATCTTGCACCAGTATTGGGCCTTGGGAATGCCATGATATTCCAGCCCAAAGTATCAGTGATCCACCCCCATGCTTTATTCTTGGCATGCAGACACATGCTTGGCATGCAAAACACAAGTTCCAGGCCTGTACCTCTCTCATCTTCCAACAGTTTCTAGTAAGATTATGTAACCCCGCCGGTCCTACGCCACCCAACCCGCTCCGAGCTGGTATTGAACCGGCGACCTTCCGCATCAAAGTCGGTTGCTCTACCAAGGAGGCTAAAGACCATGGCCTCTAGCGTCTGTAGTTAGAGCACCTTTAGAGGTCAGAGGAGTGAGGTTTACCTGCACCGCACTTACTAGCTGGCCTCCATTACAATTACAACAATACTACTTACTTTTAAGTTTATCTAAGCTTATATTAAATATGGGACTTTGAAAACAGGAGTGACAGGGAGACTAAAGCCCATGAAAGAGCATCACATCTTTACATTGTTTTCTTTATGTTGCAAAGTGATGAGGACAGAAGCTGAATAGTGGTGCTGGTATGAGCAAACTAAAATAATGTCAAGAATTTGAAAAGACGCTGCACAGCGATTCGCATCTGATGTACGATGGGCTTTAAAAAGCAATTCTCAGCCAACCATCTGTTCACATTGTATAAGAATGCAAAATGTGGTATATATATATAAACTATAAATGAACTACACCAACCCAAATAGGCATAAGGTCTGTTCAAATATATATATATATATATATATATATATATATATATATATATATATATATATATATATATATATATATATATATATTAGTGCTGGGCCGTTATCGACTCTTATCGCGCGATAAAAAAATATCGCCGTTAATCTATTCTCAAAGTTGGGTGAGAGCTGGGTCTTTTCTACGCAGGCTATGATGACTTTCACCTTGATAGTTTAGCGCGGATGTATACCTGACCGGTGAGCCGTCTGGGAAAGAAGTGCCCTTCTGAATCAAATCAGCAGGATGCCTGACTCTAACTGCAGTTGAGCAGTTTCACTTTAACACACGAACATTTAATTCATGCCTTCGTGACAAACTGGGGTATTAGACGCAAATAAATGAGTAAGGACAGGTGAGAGTGTTATGGAATTTAATAACGCATGCCAAATGAGAAGAAAAAAAACTTCCGCATTTCGCGATGTGTGTGTGTGTGTGTGTTTGTGTGTGTGCGTCTGTGTGTCTGTGCAGTCTTTTACTGACAGCCGCCTGTGTGGATCTTGTCGAGAAATATGCTCCACGTCTCAATTCCATTTCTGTTTAGTGCAGTTATGACTTTAGTCGCATTAAGTAATCAAAAATCGCTGTTTACATGGTAAACTCTTAATCAGAGTATTGTTTTAATCACATTAAAATCGTATTAAAGTATTGTTGCCCATGTAAACATACTCAATGTTTGACACACCGTCAGGGCTCTGTGAACTTGCCTTTGCGAAGCAGCATTTTCTGTATGTACGTACATCAAAAGCAAGTATGAAATCACTGTTTGGAGCTTATGTAGGCCTACAGTTCAAAATTCATGTTTAACTGAATAACCAGTTAGTAAACACAAGTACATCTTATTGAACATCATTTATTTTCATCACCAATTATCATAGTAGAACAGTTTCTCAAGCAGTTTGTGATGCATTTTGGAAACAGGAGATGAGCCCCTGGTCTAATGCGTCACCTGGGTTGAGAAACCCGTTCTCAAAGACTTATTATTTGGGTAGCACACATATTCTGAATGCCTTCGGCAGAATTCAAATGAGCCATTTTAATCTAGATTAATCTAGATTAAAAAAATTAATCTATGCCCACCTATAATATATATATATATATATATATATATATATATATATATATATATATATATATATATATATATATATATATATATATATATATATATATTTTTTTTTTTTTTTTTTTTTTTTTATGTATGCATTGTGGAATTTGCCACATACACTGTAAAAAATGCTGGGTTCCACACAATCCCTTCATGTTGTCCCAACACAAATCGATTAAGTTAACTTAAACTTTTAACAAATTTATGTGGATTGAACATAAAAAATTTAGTTCTCCCAATGAAATATCAAGAATTGTGTTGTTTCAGCTTATTTTAAATAGTAGATTGAACAAGCAAAAACATTTTTTTAAGTGTATGTTTGCAATGAAAAAATAAATAGATGTAATCTGCTGAGTATACAGTGTTTAATGCACATTTGTGCATCGTGTCAAATCATTCACTCTTATTGTTATTTCTCTAGAGTGAAAAACCACAATACAGTTTACAAAACTCAGAGATTGATATTTATCCCTATCTGTATTTTCATATACAGTAGCTTCTAAATACATCCCTGTCAGTCACTTTGGTGAAGTATAATTATAATTTAGCCTATATTTCACCCACAACACAACTCAGGCGCTAACTAGTTACTCTGGTGGCTGAAAGATAACGCACTCACCCCTCCTACATAAAATAAACTTCTCCATCACTTCACAAATTAATTGTTTAAATGTTAAATACTGGAGAGAGAGAGAGAGAGAGAGAGAGAGAGAGAGAGAGAGAGAGAGAGAGAGAGAGAGAGAGAGAGAGAGAGCAGGCAAAGCAGAGCAGAGCAAAGCTCATTAATATTTACGACTGTTCCAAATATGGTCATATCGTCATTTGGTCCAAATATCGTCATTCTAGCCGTCAATTTTGTTTAGAAATGAGCATATTAAACTGGAGAAGATTTAAATTTATCCTAGCCACATATCTACTATGTTTTTCAATTGAATTGAATCATTGCAGTTTATGGCACCTTTGAAATGAATAATAATCATAATAATAATAATAATAATAATAATAATAATAATAATTTTGGGAAAGAATATAATGGATTTATATTCTAGAAAATATACCCCAAGTATACATTTTCAACAAACATGCACATTTGTACTTTTTACAGTACAGTAGGAATTAATTTCTCCATAGAAATATGAACATTAGATATTAATATGTGAACTTTTACTAAAATGTATGTGACTCTGTAGGATTCTTTTTTGTACCCTTATTACTTATAATGTAGTAGTAGTAATAATAATAATAATAATAATAATAATAATAATAATAATAATAATAATAATATTAATAATAATAATAATAATAATAATAATAATAATAATAATAATAATAATAAATAATAATAATTTTTCAGCATGGAAACAGAAGCACAAGTCCATCTCGGAGAGGAGAAACCGAGCACATCTGTCACACTGTGGACAAATTTACCAAAACCTTCGCTGAAGCAAAGACCGGGATAAAAAAAAAAAAACGCTATATAAAAATAATACGGCAGGAACTGAGAGGAATGTGGAAGGCGGTGTTTTGACACTCATCCGAGATCCTGGATGACAACACCTCAGCGCTCGCTCGGAGCAGGCAGCCCACACAACCTACACGGCTTTCAGACAGACGCTTTCGGCAGTGGCGGCTTTCCTGCTTGTCATTATTCCACTTAAAGCTCCATGTCAGGTGTGGAGAAGGAGGAATCCTGAAGAATATATGGGAGTGTAGAAGCTCTAAAGAGCCACAGATCTTTGCTGATGATTCTATTGTTTGTGGCACTGCTCAGTTTGAGTTTACTTGATGTGTATGGAAATTTGCACGCTTTTTAGGGCTTTCTGGGGAAAGAGTACACAAGAAGAGTGTCTGGAAAACACATTTGAGGATGGTGTCACAACAGATCTGCCTTCGCTGAGAACTGCTGGATCAGGCGTTGTTTAGAGAGCTGATGTTGAGGAGGTGACACCGAGGTCAGTGAAAACAACAGAGAGCGCAAACACTGACACCCGTCCATCAGTTTGACTGTGTGTGTAGAGTACAGTCTCTATATCTGATTATTATGAGGCACAGGGTCACAACTGACTCACAAGTGAGTCTGACTCACAACTGACTCACAAGGCAACATATTGAGACAAAAACTCATGTAAGACTGTAATTGAACAAAAGGAAAACATAAATGATTATTTTAATAATTTGATGATGTGTGTAAATGATGTAACAGATTTTCACATACAGTATATAATGGATGCTTTAAAACAAATATACAAATACCTGTTATTATTTGCATGTTTAGTTAATATTAAACTAAATTCATATTAAATGTAAAATCTAGAACTTACAATGATAACCAATTTAAAGTTAGAAAAGCATAGTTTAAACAATACATTTATGATAAATTAAAGTAACAGCAATAGAAGTAATAATAACAGCAGATGTAGTAATAATATGATAACAAATTTCTTATGTAATAATTTTTATTATTATTATTATTAGTAGTAGTAGTAGTATTTTTATTGTTGTTTTTAATATTCTTCTTCTTATTATTATTATTATTATAAATAGTAGTGTTATTATTATTATTATTATTATTATTATTATTATTATTATTATTATTATTATTATTATTAGTATTATTATTATTAGTATTATTATTATGTCCAAAGAAATATATAAAAAAATTCAATTCAATTGAATTATCAATTATGTTTGGCTCTTCTAATCTAACAGATATACTTTAATTAAGTAGTTCAACTTTTAAGGTCATAGTGTGAACTAAACCAAGAGTCGTCAACTGTAAACTTCTAAAAATATATATATATATATATATATATATATATATATATATATATATATATATATATATATATATATATATATATATATATATATATATATATATATATATATACATATATACAGTTGCAATCAGAATTATTCAACCCCCTGAATTATTAGCCCCCCTGTTTATTTTTTTTCCCAATTTCTGTTTAACGGAGAGAAAAAATTTTCAACACATTTCTAAACTAATTTAGAGGTTTTTAGAATTGCGTACAAAGACAGTATGTCCAACTATAGGAGGGCTCTTAAATCTGCTAGGGCCGAGCACCTCCGCAAACTGATTGAAAATAATCAGAACAATCCTAGATTTTTATTTAGCACCATTGCTAAACTAACAAATAATCGATCATCTTTAGAACTAAATGTCCCACCGCAAATCAGTAGTGATGACTTTATGAATTTTTTCAGTGATAAAATAGAAGGCTTTAGACAGAAAATAGAAGATGTTAAACTTTCTGCACCGCCTAAAACTCCAGATCCAGTAAACATTCAACTGAATCAAAATAACCTACAATGCTTCAAAATCATAGAACAGGAAGAGCTAGATAAAGTTATAAATAGTTCTAAACCAGCTTCATGTATGTTAGATCCAATTCCAACAAAATTACTGAAAGAACTGATACCTATTATAGGAGAACCTCTCCTTAATGTTATCAACTCTTCTTTATCTTTAGGCCATGTTCCAAATCCTTACAAGCTAGCTGTTATTAAACCTATTATTAAGAAATCACAATTGGACCCGAGCAACTTAGCTAATTATAGGCCTATCTCAAATCTTCCATTTATGTCTAAAATACTAGAAAAAGTTGTTTCCACCCAATTATGCTCATTTCTGCAGACAAACAACATTTTTGAAGTGTTTCAGTCAGGTTTCAGGCCTCATCACAGTACAGAAACCGCATTAGTAAAAATAACCAACGATTTACTCTTAGCTGCTGACCAAGGGTGCGTCTCACTTTTAGTTTTACTCGATCTTAGCGCCGCATTTGACACCATCGACCACAATATTCTCATTGACCGCTTAAATTCTACAGGTGTCCAAGGTCAGGCCCTTCAGTGGTTTAGGTCATACTTAGCCGATCGTTACCAGTTTGTGAATATTAATGGACAGCTTTCACAAGTCAGGCCAGTAAAGTACGGGGTCCCTCAAGGATCAGTTCTAGGCCCTTTGCTGTTTACAATACACATGCTTCCCCTGGGGGACATTATTAGAAAACACGGGATCAGCTTTCACTGCTATGCAGATGATACTCAATTATATATTTCAACTAAACCTGATGAGATGTCTGAACTGTCTAAGCTAACCGAGTGTATCAAAGATGTCAAAGACTGGATGACCAACAATTTTCTTCTCTTAAACTCAGATAAAACTGAATTATTACTTATTGGGCCTAAATCCTGTACACAGCAGTTCTCACAACTGGACCTGCAATTAGAGGGATACAAAGTTAGCGTTAGCTCTACTATAAAAGATCTGGGTGTCATATTAGACAGCACTTTAACTTTCAAAATTCATATATCCCATGTCACAAAAACTGCTTTCTTCCATCTGAGAAATATCGCTAAATTGCGAAGTATGCTATCCATATCAGATGCAGAAAAGCTAGTTCATGCTTTCATGACTTCTAGGTTGGACTACTGTAATGCTTTGTTTGCTGGCTGCCCAGCATCCTCTATTAACAAACTTCAGCTAGTACAAAATGCAGCTGCCAGAGTTCTTACCAGATCTAGAAAATATGATCATATCACCCCAATTTTATCCTCCTTACACTGGCTGCCTGTTAAGTTTCGTATTGAATTTAAAATATTACTCCTTACCTATAAAGCTTTAAATAATCTAGCTCCTGCTTATCTAACCAACCTCCTGTCTCGCTACAATCCAACCCGCTCTTTACGATCTCAAAACTCAGGGCTTCTGGTAGTACCTAGAATATCAAAGTCGAGTAAAGGAGGTCGAGCCTTCTCATTTATGGCCCCTAAACTCTGGAATAGCCTTCCTGATAATGTCCGAGGCTCAGACACACTCTCACTCTTCAAAACTAGATTAAAGACCTATCTTTTTAGCAAAGCATACACTCAATGCATTACATAGCGGTATGATGCATGATGTGCCCCACGCAGCATTTTGCTTCTTGTTTTTATACACTATGAACAGCAGCTACGCTAATTATTCTCCTTATTCTGTATTTCCACCTGGGGGTACTCATCTTGAGGCCCTCAGACTATGCAGCGCCACTGATGCGATCCAAGACCAGCAACGAGATGATCCCAAGGTTTTCTGGACCAGGCCGTATCCTGCTGTGGTGGTCATCGTGGAGTGAGAGCATGAGACTGATTCCTGTGATGCTCCAAGGACAGACGAGTCTTCGCCGAGGTCCACCGTGCTGCGCCTAGACTGCAGCTCTGCACAAGACGTTTGGCCATAGGAGAAATGGTCGTGCCCAACTGAGCCTGGTTTCTCTCGAGGTTTTTTAAATCTTCGCTTTCGCCAATTGGTGAAGTTTTTTCCTCGCCGCTGTCTCCTCTGGCTTGCATGGTTCGGGATCTATAGAGCTGCGCATCGATGGATTTGCTCTTCAGTGTTTGGACTCTCAGTAGTGATTATTAACCCACACTGAACTGAACTGAACTTAATCTCTTAAAACTGAACTGACACTGTTTCAATTCACTATAATCTTCCATGTGAAGCTGCTTTGACACAATCTACATTGTATAAGCGCTATACAAATAAAGATGAATTGAATTGAATTGAATTAAACATAATAGTTTTAATAACTGATCTCTAATAACTCGTTTATTTTTATCTTTGCCATGATGACAGTAAATAATATTTTACTAGATATTTTTCAACACAGTTCTATTCAGCTTAAAGTGACATTTAAAGGCTTAACTAGGTTAATTAGGTTAACTAGGGAGGTTAGGGTAATTAGGCAAGTTATTGTATAATGATGGTTTGTTCTGTATTGAAAAAATATATAGCTTAAAGGGGCTAATAATTTTGACCTTAAAATGGGTTTTAAAAAATTAAAAACTGCTTTTATTCTAGCCGAAATAAAACAAATAAGACTTTCTCCAGAAGAAAAAATATTATCAGACATACTGTGAAAATGTCCTTGTTCTGTTAAACATCATTTGGGAAATATTTAAGAAAGAAAAAAAAATTCAATGGGGGTTCAATAATTCTGATTGCAAATGTATATGTATATATATATATATATACATATACATTTGCAATCAGAATTTTTTTTTAAAGTTTTTTTTTCCAAAGTAGTTCAGTGTGGTTCTCTATTTACTGACCTCCAGCAGTGAACCAGAAGAGTAAATCATGGGAAAGCATTAAAATATATATATACTTGCTCGCAATTGGGAATATGCTTGACCTTTCCGTTTATATTCTTCAGCTTTTGGATATAAAAACTTTGCCTGCCTTACTGTATATGGCCCTATCATTCAGAATGAAATAGCCGAAACCTTGATTCTGTGAAGAAAAAGAGAAAACCGAAATACAAGCACAAGGCAACTTTATGTTCTCTGTCAATCCAGAGGTCAGATATCAGAGCGAGAGATGACAGTTTTATCAGGACAACAAACGGCAGCACAGACAAGAGAAGAAGCTCATCTTGAAGAACAACACTCCTAAAATCTATAGTTTGTGAACTGGACTGTCCAGGCCCAGTCTAAAGGAAACTGAGGTCACAATACCTGATACCAGAATATTTCGTGCCAGATATACTGTATGTATATATATATATATATATATATATATATATATATATATATATATATATATATATATATATATATATATATATATGTATGCATTTAAGAAATAATGTAATCTTTATCATCCAAATTTTGCAGTAATTTCAGTCATGGCTACTCCATACTTTTAGACAAGTCTAAAAAAAATATGTTATTAAGTGGAAAGCACAATAATCAACCTTAGAGAAAAGCAATGACAATGAAACAATGTAACTAAATATTCTGAAGGTTACATGAGTCAAAAAGAAGTGTAGAAGCGCTTGCTTTGAATGAAATGAGAACTTTTTAGGCCACATGACACTAGTACTCTTTCACAAGTCATTACTAGTCTCTCACAGACATCACTAGCTTCTAACATACATCACTAGTCCAGCACTGACATGACTAGTCTCTCACAAACATCACTAGTCTCTCACAGACATCACTATACTATATCACAGGTAATTACTAGTCTATCACAGACATCACTAGTCTTTCACAAGTCTTTACTAGCCTCTAACAGGTCACATTAGTCTCTCACAAACATCACTAGTCTCTCACAAACATCACTAGTCTCTCACAGACATCACTATACTATATCACAGGTAATTACTAGTCTATCACAGACATCACTAGTCTTTCACAAGTCTTTACTAGCCTCTAACAGGTCACATTAGTCTCTCACAAACATTTCTAGCCTTTGACAGACATCACTAGTCTCTCACAGACATCAATGGTCTCTTACAGGTCATCTCTAATCTATCACAAACATCACTAGTTTCTCATAGACATCACTAGTTTTTCACAGGGCATCACTAGCCTCTCATTACTAGTCCCTGTGTACTGGACTGTATCAAACCATATTACTCAATGGAAGTTAGCCAAACTGTATTCGTTCAGTCTGTCCTCAGCTTGCTGGCAAACATGTTCTCCCATCAGACACAAATAAATTAAACTCATTTCATCACTGATCGGTTCTCTGTCCATACACCATGCTCTTCACCAAAGGCTAATTCCAGGCTTGCTATTATTTTGCTGATGGAGGTTTGGTCACTGACCACTAAGATTCTCCTCATTATGCTGTAAGGTCCTTTAAGGTGTATTCACACTAGGCACGGTTGAGTTGAACCTAGCCCAGTCACGATTGTCTTTCCTTCCCGGCGGCCTGCACTCACACTGCATTTTTATCTTTTAAAGGCAGAGCATGCTTACGTCATTGAGGATGCGACTGTTCAGTTTTAAAAAAACAGAAACGCTCTCACTCAGTACAATGGAGATTGCTTGAGGTATATTGTCTTGCATTATTTTGAGTCTTTGGGATGCAATGACAGACAGGCAAATCTTTTGCTGAACAGGTCCACCGCTTTTGACAATTTTCTAAAAAAAATCCATTTAAGCTGCATGGATTAGGAGGTTTGCTGAAGTGCAGCATCTTTGATAAACTATGACAGTTTGCGTTCATTGCAAAGTAAAGATCTCACAAGAAAACATAAGTATTTTACATTTTGTCAGTTTAAGCCTAGATCACACTACAGGATTTTAAACATCGGCAGATCGCTGTGCAGTTTACACTACACGACATGATTTTGTGTCTTTTAATCACTGTGGTGTTCACACTACGCGACACTACGTAAATGATCCACAAGAGGGGAGTCACGCACTATATGATCTGACAACAACTTGTTCGCCAACAGTTCAGTCAAGCTACCAAACCACAGCCAATGAAATTTTGAGGGAGGAGTCGGCAGAAAAAGCTGAACACTATTGGCTGCTTGTGTGCTCATCACATCACTGACAGCGTTTCAAGCTTTCAAGGGAGCATTTAAAAACATCATCACTCAGCTGATGCATCAGCGGATCAATCGCTCATCTGCAAAGTTCAAGTGGAAAGATACACAGAGTTTTTAATTTTTGTAATTTCATAACTCTTTGAAATAAAACTAACATATCTATAACACCCTGACATTTCCTAAATATCTGTGTATTTCTTTCTAACATTGTTATTTTTTTTAATTACAAAACAGTAAAGAACTGAGCATGTCTACCTTTAATTACCATATTGGTCAAAACGACTGCATGCATGTCTGCTTCTTTTCACTGTGACTTTATATATGCATGTATTTATTTACCTTGCAACTTCATTTTAGCTTTGCTAAAATAAACAAAACTTTCTGATAGCAAAAACATAAATTTACTTCAGATATATCTTTCAAAACAGCAAAATCTGTGCTGCGAAATAGCTCCTGTTTGAAAGTGAAAATGAAAGCGAGGCTCAGACCTTTGCATGTTCTAGTATCTTAACTACATATTTATAGGCTGTATTACCAAAAAAGTTAATATTTTTAGGGTAATGCTGTCATAAAATATGATGACAGACATTCAAAGCTTAATTTTAATATCTCAATAGAAGTTTTGAATGTAAATATGATGCAAGAACGCCAGTATAGTAATTCTAATAGTTACAGAATTCTAGTTCCACTGTTAATATAGCCTCCCGTGTCCATGTTAACACAGAATGAAGCGAGTGCATCGATGCCCATTCTGGCCAATCACAGACGTTTCTGTTCAGCTCCTGAACACACGGCCATTCAGCTGATGTCGATATGCTCTCTCATTGACTGCAGCTGATCATTACATCTGACAGCACGTGGGGTCAAGTCGGCCGACTGCTCTGGAATATTCAGCATGCTAAATATTGGATTTCCGTCTGCTAGGTGTCGGCGACGCTTCAGCGAGCCTCTTTGACGCGTTGTTCAGTAGTTCACACATAAAGACTGCCGAGCGCCGTGCACCCGCAGATTTTTCACTGATCACAGCCCGATCTGTCGGCGAGCTCGTTAACTTCCAAATCGGGCTCAAATCAGGCTTAAAATCCTGTAGTGTGAACTAGGCTTTAGTGGCTAATTCGTACAAAATTGTATGATTTTAAAAAGGAGGCGTGGCACCTAACCCCACCCCTAAACCCAACCGTCATTGGGGGATGAGCAAATCGTACAAAATTGTTTGAATTAGATCGTACGAATTTATACGAATTAGCCACTAAAGCAAAAAGTTACAAATTGCCGTGAGATTGTGTTGGCGTGACCCACGGTGCCTGCCTTGCGCATAGTCATGCATTTATACTTCTGCGTGCTGTTTGTGTTGTTCTGCAATAACCCTTCCGAAACACTAGCTGGCTTTTTTGTTCCTCTGTGTCTTTCTGAATGCTACCTTAAAGTACAAGTAGCTCAAACTCGTTCATTCCGAGGCAGGAACCGGCAGACATGCAACACATTTAATCATAAGGTAAACACAAAACAACAGTTTCCATCTACTTCACAGCTACTTCACAGGACTCGACACTTGAAAACTCTCGCTCCAACAGGTTTGCGCTGCTCTCAGTCCCACCCACACTGGTCACAGCTACCAAGCCGACTAATCACAGAGCTTGTGTTACACGTCATCGCGTTGGTAGTTACATTTTTTTGAGAGGTATGTGTCAGCGTCGGCATCAGCCACGGCAAGGGCTATCAGACCACGGGAGCATGCATGTGCGCTTGACCCAGATGTATAAATCAGCCGTAAGAATGAGTACTAAATTCATATGAAACAGTTCCTTAAAGGTGATGTTGCATCTTCAGTTTCACACTCGGGCGTGCTTTGCACTCACACTTCAACCAAATCAAGCTCTGATCCACCTCTTCCAACTGGGTCAGGGCTGGTCAACTAAATCGCGCATAAACACGCCACAGAGCACATGCACTTGCAAAATTAACCGGGATATAGGGGTCAAACATGCCAAGCACAGTTCTGAAATTCCTGCGTAAGTACACCCTTAGTCTATTGAGGATAACCAGCCTTTTTTGGTAACCTAAATGGGTTATTGTAATATTGAAAACAAATAACACCTATTTTGATTAACCAACTTCTCTTGCTGTGGCTGAAAGTCTCATCTATTTGGTCTTCATCTGGCAACCTGCCCTTGGAGGGTTTCAGTCACTATAGAATGGCTGTCCATCTTGTAAAGTCAATGAAAACTGTAGTTACTCCTGTTGGAACAACTTCAAATAATGATGACTTCAAAGTCTAGAAAATTGTAGGTTGCACTCTTAATTTTGTTCTCCTAGTTCAACACCTAAAGAAGACGATCTGTGAAAATGCTGCACATTTCATATTTCTATGTGTCAACGAAGCATTTAATATGCATGATAAAATGCAGAAGTGTATGAAAAAAAAACACACTTCACAAACAAGACTTTGAAATTTCAACCAGGCAGCAAGGGAAAGTGAGATTTGAACAACTCTACACTCAGTAGTCTGCACACACAGTGATTAGTGTCCTTGTAGCCCGAGGCAAAAAGGTTTATTTGCAGAACCACCAGCATTCAAATTTAAAGGGCTCATTAAACATTTATTCCTTATTGACTATGTTTAAAACATCTTTCCTATAACTGTAAAAGGCATTTAAATTTGAGGGCGTCTTAAAAGAGTCATACAAACAGTAAACATTGATGGGACTGCTGAGTTTGTGTGAAATGAGGCGAGAACTGCATCAAACCTTGTAATGGCACTTGTGAATGCAGGTTTCCTATTCTAAAACCTCACTTTATTCCTTTTTGGCAATGTGTTCTACACCTTTTACAATACATTTCAGGAAACTACAAGTATGTTACATATATTACTATAAATAAGTTAAATCAAATCCTAAAGATCATTTGAAGATCATGTTTTAACACGTTATAGGGGAAAAACACATTTTGATAGCCTTTAGCATTTGCTTTGACTATCTGTTAAGTAGTTCAATTTAGGAAATCTTCTTTTTACATATCTAGTAACTATTAGGTATAGGTGTTTTGAATCCCTATCTGTATCTCATACATTGTAAAATGATGTACGTTTGTTTTCATTGAAGCTCCTTAGTTGATGTACTTTAGTAAATAGGCACCCTGTATTACCAATGTCCACATTCTGCAACTGCTTTAACCTGGGTAATATACCTGCCTTTAATTTTGTCACATCATATCAAAAGAGAAACCCATATATTACACTGGATAAATTTAAATTGTGTAAAAAGTATTTTACAAACTTAGAAAGTATTGTCATGTAACACACTGAATAAAACCATGACCACTGTGTAGACAGAAGTGGTATAAAATGGTGTGATATTTGTGTACAGTAATGTTACTAGCTGCTAATATTGACATTTTGACAAAATATTGTATGTAAATGACTTTCAAGTGGGGATGCTCATTTCGGTTAATTTTGCCAACCAACATCCGCTGCTCATTAGCTGAATTTTAACCATTTACTGGTCAGATTAATATTAAATTACTATTTAATTTTAAAAAAATGATTTGACGTGTCTATTTTGTGTCTGACATTAAATATTGCATTTTAAAATGCTGATTTATTTAAACATGCGAACAACAGCATACAGGACATATTAACAACAGAGCATCTTCACACACCTGCAGTGTTTCCAACAACATAGAAAAAAAGAATAAGATAAATAGGCCTGCTATATTTTTGACTTAAATTATAAATGTAGATTACAAAACGAAAACACTGACTGAAACCTTTTAAACCAGCATAGGCTGTTTTTTTCCCCAATCATTTATATATATATATATATATATATATATATATTTGTTTTTGTTTTTTGTTTTTTGTTTCCTTCCGTCAAATAAAATAGCAGGCTATCTCAAATCCATCGCTCCATGGAAAATATGCATTTAATTAATATTTCGTTGTGATTCTTACATCACAAACCTCTGTCAACATTTTTAATAAAAGCCATTAGTTTAAATAGTATGTCTTGAGCTTCTGATTTTACCTTAAAGCTTGTGTACTTTCATTTTCTCTGTCTGATTTGCGGTTCATGTGCTTGCACCTTGCCCGTGATGAAAAACAGTAGTTATGTTTCCATCCAAAAATGCGAATAAACTTTATGCGCAAAACTGGATTATCGCATAAAAGACATGCGAATAAAGCAGCGTTTCCATCCAATGAGTCAAAGCGAACAAAATCGTCACTTCCTGATTATCTGGCTCCAAATATCAACAGTAAAAACAAAATTTGCTGCAATAAGAGAAGCTGCGTCAATCTTTTCTTCATTTAATAAATGACTTGCGCCTCAGAAGACAATCCTGACACGCAGTGAACATGCGGTGCGTTTGAAGGCATGAGACGTGGAACACACGCTCTTGACTCTTTTAATAATATAATAACACTAAAACTAAGATGGTTAAGGTGTTTTAGAATGACCAAAACAACATTTCATTTGTTTTACAGTGTGCTTAGCCTGCTGGTTTATCTAGTCACACACATTTTTATCATCATATGATCTCTTATCTCTTATAACAAAGTCACATGACTTATTTATTGCGCATACTAGAATTTGTGCAATAAAATCTTTTCTTATCGAATAAAAAGTTTATCCTACTCAGTTATGCGCATGTTTTATTTGTGCATTTTCAAAATTAATGCGCAGCTTGGCGTTTCCATCAACCGTTTTTTTATGCGCATATCCAAAATGCGCATAAAAATAGGTGGATGGAGACATAGCTAATGACAAGGCGCATATGTTGACTTTTTGTAAAGTATAAGCTACTATAGCATATAACAGTTTTGTTGTTTACACATGATATTGCATATATTTGAGTACATATTTTATAAGCTGTAAAATGAAAGCCTCAGTTTGGTGCGGAGTTATTATTATGCTAAAATCAAGAAAATTATTAGATTTGTTTGATTCGTAGATTAGGCTATGCAGGCTATTTTAAAAATCTATATTTTATAAGAACTATTAATAGCAGTAATTTTACAAATGGAAAATTCTGTTGGTTGTACACTAAATCATCAAAACTATAGCCTATTTGTTGTTTTATGAGCGGTGCCGACTTGTGGCCAGCTTGTTTCCAAAGCAAAGCACATTTCAGAAAGTTTTGTTTTGTGGCTTTTTTCTCCAATTGTGCAAATAATGTGGTGTTTGTGACACAAATCCAGGACAGAGGCAATCAGCATCATGTGCTGGTTTGGCATTAACTTGTCTGTGTAAAACTGTGACCAGCAATAGGCCTATCCTTCTTTAATTTTGCTTTATTGGCAAAATACGTCTGTAGGCACATGTGGCTATACATGTTAATGTCCCGCGAGTTAACAAATATGTGTTGCACATTTATGCAGCCAAACTTAAAATAAAAATAATAATAATAATATTTTTTTATCGTTTAATTGATACCATTAATTAAAAATGCACCCATTCGGTTTACCATTAATCGGTTATTAGAAGCATCCCTACATCCAACGGGCATGGGCTACAATCCACTCAAGTGTTATTCTCTATCAAATACATTCAATTCAAGTGGGTGCTAAAAATCCTGAAAACGAGAAAACTCCAACGACATCTCCAATAAAACACTCTGCTACCTCTCGAGCCTCTTAAAACCCAGATCTTTTTTCACAGATTCACAGATTGTAGTTGGACATTCACGCAGACGTAGAAGCATGAAATGTAATAACACAAAAGTGCACAGTCTGTGATCACAGCAGGTATTCGTGAGGCGCAGATTCGCGCTCAGAGGTACAATTTATTCTTCTCCAACTTGAAAAGTGGCTTCAAAAGAGTGAAGAATTAACAGGGTGAGACGGAAGTGTGTGAAAGTGTGGGACTGGATGCAGGACAGGCTCGCAGACATCAAACGATTCTCCCCTATAGCCGGCCTTTGCCAAAAAAAAAAAAAAAAAAACACAGCACAAAGGGCTTTATTCAAGCCACGAAACCACGGTATGTTTCAGAGCCCGGGTCTTGCGCAAAAGTTCAAAGAGCAAAAACTTCAGACAAGTGTTTCAAGTGGAGCCCACTGGAACATCTTATGCTCATCGTTGGATAAAAGCAACCAATGTTCACGGAGAACTTATGTGAGAATTGGCCTGAGTCAAATTGGATGCCATATTAAATTTGAAGTGAACAAAACTGAAGAAAGAACATAAAGATCGCTCAATGTTTTACAATACTGTTGGGCTGCTGTGTGTTTGATCATTCTGCCAAAAATACAATGATAATATGTTTTGTCCACTGAAATTTGTAGAAAGACATTTTCTAGCGCAATGATACAACATATAAGATTACTATAGAGCAGATCATGAAAGCAGACTGGTAAAATTGTTGCTTGCTTAACCCAGAATGCCCCTTTGTGATATTCTGGTTCAGAAGTAGTATTGTCATGATACTGAATTTCGATACCAATTGGTACTGAAATTAAAAAAAAAACATCAATTTCCCACTAACATTTAATTGATGTTGAGGGCGTTCTTAAACACCCCTGATTTGTCATTGTGTTCACATGCCTTACAGAAATGACTGTGATTGGTCGTGAAGTTCACTCTGGAGCCTTTTAAAGCCACGAAGATCAGTCGTATCATCAGCGGATCGCCAGTATGTCAGCTCACTGAGAGACCAGCTGATCTTCGCTGCTTTAAAACGCTCCAGTGTGTGTGTGTCTGTGTTTGCACTTGATGGACAGCGGTGAACTGATGACTTTCTCAGCCAATCACAGTCATTTTCATCGAGCACATGAACACAATGGCAAATCGGTAGTGTTTAGGAACGTGCTCAACAGCACTTAAATGTTAGCGGGAAATGGAACGTTTTTAAAATTACTGTTGTCATTGGTGTAGTAGTATCAGTAGTGGATGTTGTAGTAGCAGTCGTTGTTGTAGTATTAGTAGTACTAGTAAAAGACGTTGTGGTAGTAGTATCAGTTGTAGTAGACGTTGTTGTAGTACTATCAGTAGTAGTAGTCATTGACGTAGTACTATCAGTAGTAGTAGTCAGGGCTTGACATTAACACCCGCCAACCTGCCAAATGCGTGTATATTTCAGCTGTGGCGGGTTAGACAGCCGCTCCCACTAGCCACTTTGGTTTGTTGGAAATCATTTTTAAATTGTAGTTTTCCTAAAAGCAGGGTTCGACAATAAATACATTCGTGCAAATGTGATCTTAGAATCGAGAAGCAGCACAACTGACAAAAATGACTGTGTCCGCGCGAGCAAAAGAAAGCAGGGGAATACGGAATGAGAGGATGATCGCTTGCGCGCACAGGTGATGTGATACGCGTGACTGTTAAAAAGCGTGCACGCTCCCATTTATTTGTGCGAAGCAACCGTGCCTAAAAGAAAAGCAACTGGTGCGATCAGTTCTCGTTGAAATAGACTAGACAAAAAGCGGTAATTGTGCACCCACAGTCCTGCTGCTTTCAAGAAGCTGCTTTTCAAGAAGTAAGCAGCAGCGGTCACTGCTTTCGTTTGAATTATTCTTTAAACAGATTTTTAACAGGCCTATATTAACTGTGAGCGTGTGATCGTCCCTACATTATCACTCACGGTATGTTTTTTTACCTGCTTTCTTTTGCTTACAATTATTTTTGTTAATGGTTTATTTATCTTTTTTACAATAACATTACTTTAATATGAGATTAACTCCCTGTTTATGTGTAGTTAACGGGTGATCTGAGACCTTTAGCCAGGTCAGATTACTGTGCATAATTCTTTTTAAAGAAAAATTTAGTTGAATTTAAAAAAGAGCTGTATACAGTACACATTTGGCTAAGAAATATTTTTTTTATTTTTGGTGTGGTCAGAGATAAATTTGGTAAATCCTTATTTTTGAGGCCTATAAAGTCATGTGGAATAAAAACTAATTTCAATGCTACACAACCCATTTGCTCATGCACATTGAGCAAGCTCATACACAACACACACACAAAGTGAAATGAATGAGTATTGGTATTTACCTGCTTTCTTTTGCTCGCACGAACACAGTTATTGTTCACAGTCATGCTGTTTCTCGATTCTAAGATCACATTTGCATGAATATTGGGCCATGCTTATTGTCGAACCCTGTTTTTAAGAAAACTACAATTTAAAAATGATTTCCAACCAGCCAAAATGGCTAGTGGAGGTGTCTGTCAAACCCACCAGAGCTGAAATCTACCCGCATTTGGGGGGTGTTAATGTAAAGCCCTGATGTACTCTGACATGTTCACCAAGTTAACTTTATATGCACACATGCACACAAACACACACATACATGCAAACACGTGCACCTGCCAGTATCTGACTGTATTGTTGCTGTTTTTTGTTTTTGTTGTTTTGTTCTCTTTGTATTAGGGTTGGGCCGACTATACCATCGTCCATCGCCGATGGCCGATAGACATCACGATGCTGAGCCGGCATCGTGTCCCATCGCCCCGCCCCCGTCGCAAACCCGCTCGTGAAAAATACACACTCAGGCCCCGTTTACACTAATACAGCTTATTTTCAAAATGGCATTTTAGAACGAAAATGACCCACGTCCACACTGGCGTTTCATCTAGCATTTCCGAACAGCCCTCCGTCCACTGAAAATGCACATCACGTGACCACACCCACACACACACACACACACACAGAGACACACACACACACAGCCACAGACACACACACTGTCATGCGCTCGTCTGAGCTGCAGAGAACAGAGTACGTCGGACAGTTTATCAAGGATGACAGTGGATCGCGTCTAACTATAGTTGTTAAACGTGATATTTAATTAATCTTGTCTCTATCCAGGGCTTAATTTGTGCCGGAACACGCCGGATCCGGATCCGGCACCTCATTTTACCGATCTCCCTCCTCAACCGCCCTCCTCCCCTGTCCACTGTTCATTTTCACTTTGTTCCGCAACTCCCCAACCCTCTTCACTTTCGTCCGCGACACCTCAGCGCCGCTCACTTTTGTCTGCGAGCAACCCCCGTGCCGCTCACTTTCGTCCACGACACCCCTCCGCCATCCACCTCACCAAACAAATGACTGACATGGATCACTCTGCCTACTCATGCCAGAGTCTCGCGGAAAAAGTGATTGACAGGTGGTAATTTGTGTGTAACTTATCTTTATTTATTTATGATTTGGTTATGGGTAAAACAAAGACCAGGTAGTTGAAACGGTAGGCTACAAATAATTAATTCGTTATGAATTAATTAATTATTCATAAATAATTTATTATCTCCGCCTATGAATACGATGTCATCGTCCATCGTGATGTTTCACATTAGACATCGTACGATGCTATATTGGTCAACATCGCCCAACCCTACTTTGTATGTGATCCCAATTTATGTACCTCTTGCATATTTTAATAATAAAAACAGTATCATGACAACACTATTCAGAAGTGTGTGAAACAAACAAAAAAAAAGTTACATTTTTCAAAGATTAATTTTGTCATTTAATTGCACTGCAAACGCAGTGAGCTGTTTTGCTTTAAAAACAAGTGTGTAAACCTGTTGACTTAAAAGCAACAAGTTGACATTACTTTAAAAAGTTAGTAAAGACGTTGGAACAGGTAACTTAATTGTAATAATTTTGCACAAAATTAATTTACTTCATAATTGTAAGACAATAGGTTTACTCACGTTTTAAGCAAAGGAAACTAATGAAGGATATGCAAATATGTACCATATATGCATACAGACTCACAGGCCACTTTATTAGGTACACCTTACTAGTACCAGGTTGGACCAAATTTTGCCTTCAGAACTGCCTTAATCCTTTGTGGATTTGTCAGCTACACATCCATGATGAGAATTTCCCTTTCCACCACATCCCAAAGGATCCCACCACATCCTCTATTGGATTGAGACCTGGTGACTGTGGGGGGCATTTCAGTACAGTGAACTCATTTCATGTTCAAGAAATGATGTCTGAGATGATTCGTGCTTTATGACACGGCGTTATCCTGCTGGAAGTAGCCATCAGAAAATGGGTACACTGTGGTTATAAAGGGATGGACATGGTCAGCAACAATACTCAGGTAGGTTGTGGGTTTGACACAATGCTAAATTGGTACTAATGGGCCCAAAGTGTGCCAAGAAAATATCCCCCAAACCATTACGCTGCCTGAACTGTTGATACAAGGCAGGATGGATCCATGCTTTCATGTTGTTATTGCCAAATTCTGACCCTACCATCTAAATGTTGCAGCAGAAACCCAGACTCATCACCATGCAACGTTTTTCCAGTCTTCTATTGTCCAATTTTAATGAGCCTGTGTGAATTGTAGCCTCAGTTTCCAGATCTTAGCTGACAGGAGTGGCACCTGGTGTGGTCTTCTGCTACTGTAGCCCATCCACCTCAAGGATTGACGTGTTGTGCGTTCAGAGATGCTCTTCTGCATACCTTGGACGTATGCAGAAGTTGAGTTACTGTTGCCTTTCTATCAGCTCAAACCAGTCTGGCCATTCTCCTCTGACCTCTGGCATCAACAAGGCATTTGCACAAACTGCGGCTCACTGGATATTTTCTCTTTTTCAGACCATTCTCTGTAAACCCTAGTGATGGTTGTGCGTGAAAATCCCAGTAGATCAGCAGTTTCTGAAATACACAGATCAGCCCGTCGGGCACCAACAGCCATGCCACATTCAATGTCACTTAAATCCCCTTTCTTCCCCATTCTGATGCTCGGTTAATGCAATCTGAATCTGAAAGCATGAAATAACCGAAAACACCTGTGAATCACAAACTACAATCAATCGTTAATGAACAGATTTTATTTTACAGTGTAGCACAGCTACATCAAAATGCACCATAATCCTGTACACAGAGCGTGATTTGTGTGCCATCTAGTTGCTATTTACAGTATGTAGAGAGGTACAAATCAGGCTTTACATTATTTGGGATGTTCGCTGACTAGTTTTTGTAACAGAGCTCAAATTTTGTAAACTAAACAACCAACAACTGCAACTTCCAAAGCAGTATGAAATATTAAACAGACTACATTGCCATTTCTCAAATCCTCATAAGTTGTTTAGCAGCAAACTCTTGAGGTATTAGCACTGAACCAGCAGCCCTGTTGTAAAAGCACTGATATATGAGGCGGGCAAAGTTTGTCGGAAAAAGAAAAAAAGAAAAACACCATCTAAGCTTGGCCCTAACAACACAACAATGCCAGGACCTTCAGGCACGCTCAGATAAGTTGGCACCATCCGCGATCCACATGCCCTCACCAACCTCTCCGCTCCATCAACCATTGGAGGGGAGCCGTGATTGTTTATTTACTATTTACAGAGGAAAAACCCCACTACTTCCTGCTCATAAATAATTGACATGTTTGAGTTGGATGAGGTACAAAGTCACACTCGCTCTCTGTCTTCTGGCCTTCGGGCTGTGTGTTTGTGGTGTGTGTCAGACTGAACTCTCCTCCTGCTTCAGCACTTTCTGCACCCCGTGTCTGTTCTGTCCCTGCCGAACTTCAGCTTATCCATGGAAATACACTGTGTTCTCTTATGCTACATTCTGCTCAGCATGAAATTGGACATTCAATTTTTCAGATTGTTGAGTGCACTGTAAAAAATGCTAGGTTCCACATAATTTATTCATGTTCTCATAACACATAGCTTTAAATAATCTAGCTCCTGTTTATCTAAACAACCTTCTGTGTCGCTACAATCCAACCAGCTCTTTAAGATCTCAAAACTCAGGGCTTCTGGTAGTACCTAGAATAACAAAGTCGAGTAAAGGAGGTCGAGCCTTCTCATTTATGGCTCCTAAACTCTGGAATAGCCTTCCTGATAATGTCTGAGGCTCATACACACTCTCGCAGTTCAAAACTAGTTTAAAGACCTATCTTTTTAGCAAAGCATACACTTAGCGCATGTTACATGAATGTGCCCCACGCAGGTTTTTGCATCTTGTTTATATACACTATGAACAGCAGCTACGCTAATTATTTTCTTTATTCTCTATTTCCACCTGGGGATACTCATCCCGAGGCCCTCAGAGACAATGCAGCGCCACTGATTCGATCCAAGACCAGCAACGAGATGATCCCAAGGTTTTCATAATCCTGGACCAGGCCGTATCCTGAGCAGCTGCTGTGGTGATCATGGAGGAGTGGAGAGCATGAGACTGTTTCCGGTGATGCTCCAGGGACAGATGAGTCTTCGCTGAGGTCCAGCATTCTTCGCCTCTGGCGCCTAGACTGCAGCTCTGCACAAGACGTTTAGCCATAGGAGAAATGGTCGTGCCCAACTGAGTCTGGTTTCTCTCGAGGTTTTTTAAATCTTCACTTTCGCCAATTGGTGAAGTTTTTTCCTTGACGCTGTCGCCACTGGCTTGCATGGTTTGGGATATGTAGAGCTGCGCATTGATGGATTTGCTTTTCAGTGTTTAGACATTCAGTAGTGAATAAACCACACTGAACTGAGCTAAACTAAACTAAGCTGAACTTAAACACTGAAAACTGAACTGACACTGTTTCAATTTACTATAATCTTCTATGTAAAGCTGCTTTGACACAATCTACATTGTAAAAGCGCTATACAAATAAAGGTGAATTGAACATATCAATTAAGTTAACTTAATTGTGTTTACAATCTTAAGTAGATAGAACATAAAAGAATGAAGTTGTTCACAAAAAACTTAAGAATTGTGTTGGTTCAACTCATACTGTTTTAAGCAAGCAGCTTGAATAAGCAGCAAAGGTAATTGTCTTGAGTGTGTCTCACAGCTGAGGAAGACTCATGATCAATGATCAATTCCTCCTGTTTAAGGAGTATCCTGCTAAAAAAGGCACTATAGCTTATGACTTTTTGTTAGTGAGGTGACTTACCTGGCAAAGCTATGAATACTTGTAGAGGCAGGCAATGTTTTCTGTGTTGTTTCGTGTGACTTGGGGACTTTTCCCAGCTGATACCAAATCCCCAAACCATTCAGCTCTCTGTGGAAAATGATATAAAATGTATAAATATGTATATGTTATAATACTGCAAAGGAAGTGCGGATCCAAATGCAGGTTTATTGAGAATGGTCAAGCAAGCAATGGTCAACACTGGGGCAAACAGATGTACACAGGAAATTCAGAGTCGTAGTCAAATAGCAGGCAGATCATGACAGTATGTATGTTTAGCTGTCCATATATTCATTGGCATGCATGTTCAAAAGGTGGGTTCAGATAGATTTTTTGAAAGAAATTAATATTGTTATTTAGGAAGGAACACAGTGATGCCTCTGCGAGTGTTTTTGAGCTTTGTCTTCAGAAAACAATGTTGACAAAGCAGACCCTGTTCACTTATACACCAAAGCACAGCCAATTATACACCAAAAACACTGCTGTGTAAATGAACACCCAAAACACGTTCAGCTTATAGGTGATATGTAAGTGATTCTAAAATGATCAAAAGTGACATTTGTACAGTATATACACTGTAAAAATAAATCTGTTAATTACCAGTCTCCGTATTTTGTTTTTTCTGTTTATTTACGGTTGTGAATTGCATTATGGGATGTTGATCTCTGCTCTGTCGATTTTTGATGTTGGAAATACAATTCTACAGTTTAACAAAGTGACTTTTATTGACAGTTTTAGACAAGATATTGTTTAAGAAATAATATATAAAGAACTAAGTTCGTAAAATAACAGAAAATGAACTGGCAGCTTATTAAAAGTTAAAAAATACAACACCAACCTTAACAATATAATATTTCAAACTATTAAAAATGTTCATAAAAGTCACTTTTTCAAACTTTTCAGGGTTAAAAGTTGATGGAAGTACACTCTCAGAAAAAAGGTACACAGTGGTACAAATAATGTTCTTGGAGGAACAGTTTTGTACATTTGTAAAAATATGGTACAGAAAAGTCCTCTTATGATACTGTTCTGTACCTTTTATGGTACAACTGAAATGGTAAACTAAACATTTAAGGCATTTTAAATAAGTGATTGGTAAGCATTTTTGATACTCTTAAGGTACAAAGTGTCTTGTCACTGTAATGGTACCTACATGGATCAGATTTGTACCTTTGATAAAGGCACAATATTGTATCTGCAGGTTTTAAAAAGCAAAGGTACAGTTTGGTTTCCCATGGTACAAATCATGTCCTTAAAGGTACAAACTGCAATGGTACAAATTTGTTTATTTGTCTTAAGGTACAGTTCTGTTCCATAAAAAGGTACTGCCCCAGTGACAAGGATTTGTACCTTCTTTGGTACAACACTGTACCATTTTTCTGAGAGTGTAAGATCAAAGTCCCATAATGCAATTCAAAAGCATACATAGGCGGGAAAAAACATGAATCACAAAAAACAGAAAAAACTGTCAATTTACAGATATTTTTTTACAATGTATAATTTCTGCAGTCAGTAATGTTTGTTTGTCTGACTGACTGACTGATTGATTGATTGATTGATTGATTGATTGATTGATTGATTGATTGATTGATTGATTGATTGATTTATTGATAAAAATGCATTACAGTTTGCAGGAAAAGTGATAATTATGTTCTACTTGTTAAAAAATTTGGTGTCAATA
>LR812526.1:41716186-41739512 GCA_903798195.1 Danio kyathit
TTTCACATTTCTTCTGACAATGAAAACTAACCAATATTTTTACTTGATCTAAGACATTTTTTTAAAATTTGGACTATAAACAAGACAAAACTAAATTGTCAAATAGAGTTTTTCAAACAAAAAAAATTAAATATTAACAAAATTGAAAAATAAAATTGAAAAATAAAATTTTCCAATACCAGATTTTTTCCAATATTGTGTAGCCCTAGTGTGTCCAGATTTATTTATATATATTTTTTTATCTATCAAACATTTTCACACAGAAAAGTCATTTTTTGCAGCTGTAGTTTAATTTAGTTTAAGGACTATTGTTGGCCGATGTTACTATGGACAATTTAGCATACCCAATTCACCTATACCACAAGTCTCTGGACTGTGGGGGAAACCCGAGTACCCGGAGGAAACCCACGCGAACACGGTGAGAACATGCAAACTCTACTGGGCTCGAAACAGCGACCTTCTTGATGTGGGGCGATTGTGCTACCCACTGCACCACCATGACACCTTTATATACTGTATATATATATACATATATATATATATATATATATATATATATATATATATATATATATATATATATATATATATATATATATATATATATATATATATATATATATACAGTTGAAGTCTTATTATTAGCCCCCTGAATTATTAGCCCCCCTGTTTATTTTTTTCCCCGTTTTTTGTTTAACAGAGAGCAGATTTTTTCAACACATTTCTAAACATGATAGTTTTAATAACTCATTTCTAATAACTGATTTATTTTATCTTTGCCATGATGAAAGTAAATAATATTTTACTAGATGTTTTTCAAGACACTTCTATACAGCTTGAAGTGCATTTAAAGGCTTAACTTGATTAATTAGGTTAACTAGGTAGGTTAGGGTAATTAGGCAAGTTATTGTATAATGATGGTTTGTTCTGTAGACTATCCAAAAAAAAATAATTAGTTTAAAGGGGCTAATAATTTTGTCCTTAAAATGGTGTTTAAAAAAATTAAAAACTGCTTTTATTCTAGCCAAAATAAAACAAATAAGACTTTCTCCAGAAGAAAAAATATTATCAGACATACTGTGAACATGTCTTTGCTCTGTTAAACATCATTTGGGAAATATAAAAAAAAAGAAATAATTCTGACTTCAACTGTATATGTATATAGTACTTTCCCATTCCCAAACTATGACAACTTTCTCTGCTGAGATACCCCGAAATGTGAAAATGCTAAACTATAGTGGCTTATTACCTGCCTATTATTAATATGTTGGGAGGGCTACTGCTTTAATTGTAATGTTTAATATTTATATTTGCACTCTACTCTTTAAAAGATGTATATTATTTTTATAGCTTAAAATGTAGTTGATGTAGTTCACATGTTCCATGTACTTACTATTGTAATTACAATGAATTATGCATAATTTGCTAACTATATACATGTAAATAATTAATAATACTCAGTAGTTATAATAGTTAAAAATAAAATAAAACGTATGCCTCATTCACACTAGCAGCGACTTTGTAGCTGCCTGTCGCTCTGAGTGGCGACCTGCTGAAAACACAGGTCTGTGCAGGTCTACAGCACGAAGAATACAACCGGCTTCTAAGCGAGTTGAGAGAGGATCATGCGAGCTCTACTGGTGCTCATAATGCTAAAGAAAGTCACTCTTAACTTGCATAAAGTTGAAAGATACTCAACTTTGTCGCCTCACTCAACACGCCCACCTGGTCGCCAAAGGTCGTTGTCGCCCACGTAGACGGAGGTTGCAGGAAGTCGCTCACTCTCCGTAAAAATGAATGGTTGCTTGTCGCTTTGCTACTGCGAGTCAATCGTACTGTGAATGAGGCTTTAGTGTTAAAGGCTTTCCCAAATGATCCTTTGAAACATTGAAGCATTTAAACATGAATCTAAACACGAATTCAAAAAGCTTTCTATAGATATAAAATCCCTTTTGTAATTTATTTTTTTGAGGTAGACACCAAAACGGGACGCCTCGTCTTTGACCCACCTACAATAAAGAAGGCTGCTGTAATATTTCGCACACAGATTTGTTGAATTGCTGCCCTCTTTTAAGCATGCGAGCACCTGTGTGCAAGCCATCATCTTCAGACATGGCAGTCAGCGCTCGGGCCAGTCGGTGGCAGGCCAAATTGCTTGTGCTTCAGAACAGGGAGTACTTGAAAACAATCAGGAGCTGTTTAGTTGACATTTTCAAGCATGACTTTTTCCCTCAGCCTTTCCAGCCTGCACTCATTACGCTTCCATTTTTCGCGGTAATAAATAGCAATAATGCAGCAAAAGCCCTGAAAGAGTGCAGCAAGCGTGGCGTGACGTGATGAGTCCGACATTCTGGAAGCCGTCGCTACTGTTAGCCGGCAGTTATTACCACTATGGACCATTTTTATTCATAGTTCTGACTGGAGGGTACAAATATGGATGAATGCTATTACTATGCATGAGGTTTTGTTTTTTTCTTAACACGTTTCTTTTTTTTTTTTTTTAATAAAAGACGCGGGAGAGATTTTTCCCATCAGGACCTGACAAAGGGCCATCTACCTCCAACCCTGAGTATGATAAATCACAAACTGTTTACTTCCCACCACATAATTCACTGGCTAATTCTGTAGAATCTGTTTTTGTCATAGACAATTACAGTGGGGGCCACTTTGACTGACAGACAAAATAGCCTTTGTTGATGGCGCTGCCATGTTTTATTAGCGTCAGGGACTTCAAAACAGTGCAGACACACATTTTAAGACTCCACGCTGAAGAGGTGGCAGAGGGGACTGATGTGCTACATACTAAAACTGCAGCTCTCATTGAACTTGATCAACAGGCAGGAATTGGCCTGGGTAAACCAGCCACATTGATGCTTCGCAATGTCGTTTCTGAATCTCAGAACTCTCCCGGAGGTTAGAGTTTGAGCTGGTGCTGTCTTTATTAAGATATGTTCACTGCTTTACAGTGGCCTGGGTTACATTTTTGATGATGATAATTAAAGGATTAGTTTGCACACCAAATGGAAATTCAGTTATTAATTACTCACACCTACGTAATTACAATCCCTTGATCCAACATCACATCACAAATTAAGATATTTTAGATGAAATCTGAAAGATCATCTCTCTTGAATGGATCAGAAATAGTCCTGAGATTCAAAGTTTAGAAAAGAAGCCAAAAATATTGTCAAAACATTTCATGTGAGAGTGGTTCTCTAATCACATGAAGCTCAATATATATATATATACATATATATATATATATATATATATATATATATATATATTAATAAAGGAAAATCTAACAAAAATGCTTCAACAATTTAACTCACCCAACATAAACACATTGTACTGTTCGAGAACATGCTGTTGATCATGCTTTAGATACATAAACATAGACATATGTACGCTACCTGACAAAAGTCTTGTCATCGATCCCAGTTGTAAGAGCAACAAATAACAACTTGACTTCTAGTTAATCATTTGGAAAAGTGTCAGAAGGTAATTTTTTCTGATGAATCATCTGTTCATGGGCGTCTAAGCTCATGGGAGTCATACACAATATTAATTCTTTTTCCACTGCATCATGACTTTATATTCTATACTGTACATTATTTCTGTTTAGTGACGAGACTTTTGTCTAAGCAAAGTCAGACCTTACTGCCCTAATTAAATAATTAAAAATCAAGGCATGATCATATTTTATTTTGGTAAAATAAGCGTAATCTAGAGGCTTTTGTATTTCATATAAGCCACTTCTGATACCAAATGATCAACTAGATGTCAAGTTATTATTTGTTGTTTTGAGATATTTAGATGTTTAACAAAGCAACTCCCTTTTCCTGTAAAGAGATATACATTTGAGGCCAAAGGTTAATGTGAGATTAATGACTTACCACTTGACAGAAGTCAAGAATGTGTACACGTGTCTTATGAAATGATTGGCCCAGTCCTTGAATGTGGCGTAATATAAATAATTAAATAATATAATTTATAATTTTATTTTTTATTTAATAATTAATTTTTTTATTTTTTATTTAATAATATAATTTTTTATTAATAATATAATTTTATTTTTTTAATTAATAATATCATTTTTCTTTAATAATATAATTTTTCTTTAATAATATAATTTTATTTAATAATATAATGTTTACTTTTTCTTTAATAATATAATATTTAATTTTTCTTTAATAATATAATTTTATTAAATAATATAATGATTATTTTTTCTTTAATAATATAATTTTTTATTTTTATTTAATAATATAATATTTATTTAATAATATAATTTATTTTTTTATAACAATATTTAATAATCTACAGAGTGGATGGATGGATGGATAAATAATATATGATAAAAATCTGTTTGGTTGCCAACATTCTCCAAAACATAATCTTTCATATTTAAAAGAAGAATGAAAGTTTTACAGGTTTGGAATGACATGAAGGTAAACAATGACAGATTTTTCATTTTGCATTAAAAAAAAAATAATACAACATTTCCTTGTGGCCCCCAGACATCTGTTCGAAACACTTGCAACAAAGGAAAAAAAAACTGATTTAGATACTTTTTTTAAAATATATGGGCTGAGAAAGAAACCTATTAAAAATATTCATTATGTTAATCAGCAAAAGGCATTTTGTTACAACAGCGCATATAAAAAGAAAAAGCAGATGCACTAGTGAGATGTAACACTGAATAACAATGACCCACTAAAACAAGCCTATTATTGCCATTTTAACAAACACACGTGAGCAAGCTCTCAGCAGGCCAGACCCACTTACAAAAACTCTTTAATGCACACACAGAGCTTAGTTTGAAACTTACAAGCCCAGTTTCACAAACAGGGCTTAGCTTAAACCAGGAAAATTTCTTCAATTAATTAGGGTGATTACTAATGTGTGTCTTCAGACTAATCAAAGACACTGATGTGTTTTAAGATTTTCAGTTGAGACAGCTCATTCAATTCAATTCAATTGATCTTTATTTGTATAGCGCTTATACAATGTAGATTGTGTCAAAGCAGCTTCACATGGAAGGTTATAGTGAATTGAAACAGTGTCAGTTCAGTTTTCAGAGATTGAGTTCAGTTCAGTTTAGCTCAGTTCAGTGTGGGGTAAAATTCACTACTGAGAGTTCAAACACTGCAGAGCAATTCCATAGATGCGCAGCTCTATAGATCCCGAACCATGCAAGCCAGAGGCGACAGCGGCGAGGAAAAAACTTCACCAATTGGCGAAAGTAAAGAATTTAAAAAACCCCGAGAGAAACCTGGCTCAGTTGGGCATGACTATTTCTCCTATGGCCAAACGTCTTGTGCAGAGCTGCAGTCTAGGTGCAGTCTCATACAGTTTAGTTTAGGATCTGCTTCAAGCTATAAGTCTATGAGACTGGGGGATATTTTTATATACAGTTAAAGCCAAAATTATCAGCCCTACTGTGAAATTTGAATTCTTTTTAAAATGTAAAGATAATATTTTTCAACATAATTGTTTAATAACTAATTTCTAATAACTGTTTACAATATACATGCTTCCCCTGGGGGACATTATTAGAAAACACGGGATCAGCTTTCACTGCTATGCAGACGATACTCAGTTATACATTTCAACTAAACCTGATGAGATGTCTGAACTGTCTAAGCTAACTGAGTGTATCAAAGATGTCAAAGACTGGATGACCAACAATTTTCTTCTCTTAAACTCAGACAAAACAGAATTATTACTTATTGGGCCTAAATCCTGTACACAGCAGTTCTCACAACTCGACCTGCAACTAGAGGGATACAAAGTTAGCGTTAGCTCTACTATAAAAGATCTGGGTGTCATATAAGACAGCAGTTTAACTTTCAAAAATCATATATCCCATGTCACAAAAACTGCTTTCTTCCATCTGAGAAATATCGCTAAATTGCGAAGTATGCTATCCATATCAGATGCAGAAAAGCTAGTTCATGCTTTCATGACTTCTAGGTTGGACTACTGTAATGCTTTGTTTGCTGGCTGCCCAGCATCCTCTATTAACAAACTTCAGCTAGTGCAAAATGCAGTTGCCAGAGTTCTTACCAGGTCTAGAAAATATGATCATATCCCCCCAATTTTATCCTCCTTACACTGGCTGCCTGTTAGGTTTCGTATTGAATTTAAAATATTACTCCTTACCTATAAAGCTTTAAATAATCTAGCTCCTGTTTATCTAACCAACCTCCTGTCTCGCTACAATCCAACCCGCTCTTTACGATCTCAAAACTCAGGGCTTCTAGTAGTACCTAGAATATCAAAGTCGAGTAAAGGAGGTCGAGCCTTCTCATTTATGGCCCCTAAACTCTGGAATAGCCTTCCTGATAATGTCCAAGGCTCAGACACACTCTCACTCTTCAAAACTAGATTAAAGACCTATCTTTTTAGCAAAGCATACGCTCAATGCATTACATAGCGGTATGATGCATGATGTGCCCCACGCAGCATTTTGCTTCTTGTTTTTATACACTATGAACAGCAGCTACGCTAATTATTCTCCTTATTCTGTATTTCCACCTGGGGGTACTCATCTTGAGGCCCTCAGACTATGCAGCGCCACTGATGCGATCCAAGACCAGCGACGAGATGATCCCAGGGTTTTCTGGACCAGGCCGTATCCTGCTGTGGTGGTCATCGTGGAGTGAGAGCATGAGACTGATTCCTGTGATGCTCCAAGGACAGACGAGTCTTCGCCGAGGTCCACCGTGCTGCGCCTAGACTGCAGCTCTGCACAAGACGTTTGGCCATAGGGGAAATGGTCGTGCCCAACTGAGCCTGGTTTCTCTCGAGGTTTTTTAAATCTTCGCTTTCGCCAATTGGTGAAGTTTTTTCCTCGCCGCTGTCGCCACTGGCTTGCATGGTTCGGGATCTGTAGAGCTGCGCATCGATGGATTTGCTCTTCAGTGTTTGGACTCTCAGTAGTGATTATTAACCCACACTGAACTGAGCTAAACTGAACTGAACTTAATCTCTGAAAATTGAACTGACACTGTTTCAATTCACTATAATCTTGCATGTGAAGCTGCTTTGACACAATCTACATTGTATAAGCGCTATACAAATAAAGATGAATTGAATTGAATTGAATTAATTTATTTTGTCTGTGCTATGCTTCCAGTACACATTTTGCAAAATACTAGCTAATCAAATAAAGAATTTAAATTAAGGGGGGTGATAATAATATGGACCTTAAAAATTATTATAATTAATAAAATCTGCTTTTAATGCAGCCAAACTAAAAGAAATAAGATTTTCAACAGAAACAATAATATAGAAAATACTGTGAACATGTTCTTAAACATAAATATTTTAAAAAAGAATTACAACTTTGTAAAAAAAAGTTGTAATTCTTTCTTTGTAAAAAAAAGGTCAATAATTTTGTAAATGTGTCTTAGTCTCATTTTACTGTCATTACTTAAGACCTTTTTAATGTCATTCGATCATTTGTTTGTTTGTTCGTTCGTTCGTTTGTACATACGTTTGTTCGTATGTACAGTACGTACATTTGATAGTTTGTGTTAGTTCATACATTTGTTCGTACGTACATTTGTTTGTACTGTACGTTCGTTCGTACATTGTAATTGAATTTAACACTTGGGATAGGTTATTGTTTGCAGACTTTAACCCAGTCCATTTAATTTGCTTTAATATAGGTTTTCCCCCATTTACAACAATAGTTACACTCAGGAAATTAAGGGCAAAATGTCCTAATTGAAATCCATTAAAATTGTGATTTTTTTTTTATTATGTTCAATATTTCTAAACGTTTTCTCAGGTCTAAGCTACAGTATAGAGCAAATGCTCACTTTTTTTACTGCTTAGAATTAAGCATATGAAAAATTACACATTTATTTGTTTTCAAAAAGGTGTCAACAACACCAAATAAACTCTAATTAAAAGGGATGCACACTTAAAAGTGAATTAATTTTGTTAGATGCTACAGGAATCAATGTAATTGAAATAGAAATAAGTACTGAAATATAATATATTTATGACCATTTTTATTGACGAACAAGAGATAATTTTATAATAATATGCAAATAACAAAGTCAGTACCACTTTATTTTGACCGTCCCTTTAACGTTTTGTTGATTATAAGTTACATTGCAACTACATGGCAACTTATTAGAGTATTAGTAGACTTTTTAGGTTGGGAGTAGAGTTAGGGTTTGTGTTACTTGCAAAGTTTTATATAGTCAGGAGATTGTCTGTTAGTGCAGTATATCAGCAGATATTAAGCAGACTGTCAACTAAATACTCTAATGAGACGTTGCTGGCATGTAGCTGGAATGTAACTTGTATTCAACTACTGTAAATGTGCAAAATGAACCATCAAAATAAAATGTTACCATAAATTTTAAAGCATTAACTGAGAGACATGTGAAAATGAACCATTATGTTGGTATACCAATGTAACCTTAAGAAATTTTGATCCTAGAAAAAGAAACACTGCAAACATATGTCAATTTTTTTATAAGACATATGCTATCTGTTGCCTTTGCTTAGACTGCAAATGGAGGAACAATAAAATCAGGGTAGGTCAAGCTTCACATCGTTCACCTTAAATGAAGACCGATAACCCGAGCAGCATGACAGAGCCACCTGTTCAACTCTCAACACAGATACATACACATAAAAGGCGCTCGTTCTCAATTTAGCTTAGCCAATCCAGAGGTAAACGTTCAAATAGTTTTAATCCACAGAGGAATCTTTTAAAATAGGTGCTGCTTTAGTAGGCATTTTGGATGGCTGTTTGATGTGTCATATTTCATAAGCGAGAATCCCCATAACCGAAAGTTTGACATTTTTTGGATGTTTTCTCCATCTTTGATGAATGGCTGGGAGGTATTCGGAAAAATCTTTAGGGACCAGGTTAATTGAGCCAAATGAAATCGTAAACTACTAACGCAGAGAGCTGCGTTTATGAATAATCATAAACCAAACTCCTTCGGGAGAACTGGAGATCAGCAACAAATTTTCATATGTGAGCATGCTGGGACTTCACAAACATCAAGTGAAAAAAATAAAATAAAATAAATAATAATAATAAATAAATAAATCTCAAAACATCGTAAATTCAGAGAAGTATTTGCATTCAGTTTGTATACTTCACTTTAAGAGAAGACGGTGGAAGTTAAAAGAGTAAATATATAAAATAATAATAATAATAATAATAATAATAATAATAATAATAATAATAATAATAATAATAATAATTAAATAATAATAATAATAATAATAATAATAATAATAATAATAAATATAAAATGATAATAATAATAATAATAATTAAAAATGTTTTAAATAATATTAATAATAATAATAATAAAATATATAAAATGATAATAATAATAATGATAATAATCATAATAATATTAATAAAATAAAAATAAATAATAATAATAATAGCTTAAAAAATTTATAATAATAATAGTAAAATAATAATAATAATAATAATAATAATAATCTTCACATTTCCCTGATAAAATAAACAATTTAAACCATGTTTGTATTTTTTTCAAATGTTATGCTTAAACCCATACGAAAATCTGATATATGATCATACTGTATATGAACATGTATACTGTATATAAAATTAAATAGCTAATATATTTAAACGTTTGTACAAATTTATAATTTCAATGGTATGCAAATTCATGGGATGCAGTAAACGTGTTACAATGGTAACATTTAAAGGTATAGTTTACTCAAAACTGAAATCTATCCACTATTTACTCACAAGGCAACTTCTATGAGTTTCATTATAAGTAAGAAACTTATAATGGTTTTAAACAAGTTAGGGGAAAGTGAATGATGACAGATTTTTTTTTTTTTTTTTTTTTTTTTTTTGAGTTAATTATCCCTTGGGGTGTCACGGTGGCGCAGTGGGTATCACGATCGCCTTACAGCAAGAAGGTCGCTGGTTCAAGCCTCGCCTGTGTCAGTAGGCATTTCTGTGTGGAGTTTCCATGTTCTCCCCGTGTTCACGTGAGTTTCCTCCGGGTGCTCCAATTTCCCCCACAAGTCCAAAGACATGCACTAAATTGTAAGCTAAATTGTCCGTAGTGTGTGTAAATGAGAGTGTGTGGGTGTTTCCCGGTGTTGGGATAGCGGTGGAAGGGCATCTGCTGCGTAAAACATATGCTAGATAAGTTGGTGGTTCATTCCGCTCTGGCAACTCTTGATTAATAAAGGGACTAAGGCGAAAAAAATGAATGAATGAATGAATGAATGAATGAATGAATGAATGAATGAATGAATGAATGAATGAATGAATAGTTATCCCTTTAAAGTGCATTTTGAAATCAAAAGGCGAATCACTATCACATTTTCTGGGACTGCTCGGTTATTACAGTTTTTTTCCATTGGTTTGGCTCATTTCTTGAAACTGGAATTAGATTCTCAAAACAACATGGACAAACCTCCAAACCACTTGGCAATTGTTCACAACAGTATCGATTTTTCTTATACATTTCATCAAATTGCAAATGTCTAGGTACATCTTTGCAAATGATTAAGTACACATTTAGCACAATTTCCAAGTGAATAGATCTAGTTGATCTAAACTGATTGTTGATTCTCAGTTCAATGGTTGTTCGCTCCAAAATGTGTCAGCATCATTCCATTGTATAAGTCATCACATGCACAATAGTCTGTTCAATTTTCAAAATTAGTCCATAACATAATACCATGAATATCCTATATGAATCCGTGGAACATTTGATACATTTATTACAGCAACTGGCAGTCAGGTGAAACTAGAACTTGACTAACAAGGAAAGGAATTTCACACATCTCAGATGACCAATCAAGCACTGTTGGCCGCATATCATTTTCATTGTTTTTTGTTTGTGTGTTTATATTACAGTATATTATGCTGTATACGGTACCTTTATTATTCTGATGTATGTTAATTACTTTATGTGTGTGATTGATAATAGTTACAATTTCATTGGCAGTATGAGTGCAATGTAGAGTATGATGTCAAAACTTGTAGGCCTAAACTTCCAACACTATATCATGGCAATTCGTAACTTTTTGATTTAGTGGCTAATTTGGATGAATTTGTACGATCTCATTTATACGATTTAGTATGATTTGCTTATCCCCCAATGATGGTTAGGTTTAGGAGTGGGGTTGGGTGCCATGGCTCCTTTTTAAAATCATACATTTTCGTACGACTGAACACATACAGATTAGCTACTGAACTGACAAAATGTAAAATAGTTACATTTCCTCGTGAGATCAGACTGAAAATCCTTATTTCTCATCATTTTTTAAATCTTATCAATTTATTTTATTTCGTTTTTTTACACAATTGCATTCTGTCAAAAGTCCTCTGTCATAGTGACAAAACATCTAAACATTTTGATGTCGCAATTTCACGCAATGTCAAAAGGACAAAGCATTTTGGGGGCACTGACTGTTTAAATGAGAAGGAAATTTAGTTTTGACACATGAACGAACAGTTTTGGGAAAGATATGAGCTTTTGCGAGTGAGCTATAGTGTTGTGCTGAACTAAGACTATTTTGCAAAACAATCTTAAAGTACTGAGAATGTAATTCCTGCTTCAAGAACTGAGCCAAACCAATGGAGAAAAACTGTAAAAAAAAATATTGGAGAGAAATACACAATGCCTTACAAAATATCTTTAAATCTGTGATACCCTTCGATTGTAAAATTCTATTTTTTGGACATATACCTGAGGAATGGTTAAAAAAGGATAAATATCTAATAAATATATTTTTTTGGTGGCTGTCAAAAAGAGCATTACCAAAAATGGTTGTCACATGAAAGTCCAACCATAAATGCGTGAATTGAAATTACAATGGAAATTTATAAAATGGAGCAAATTACCACATTTGTAAATCAGAAAATGAAACCATTTATTTAATTCTGGGAAAAATGGACCAACTATACAACACCCATAGACCTGAACTTTTCTGTTAACCTAAAATCGGAAGGATCGCTCCCTACATGTACATAGTTTTGTTGCTGATGTGTGTGTATATCTTATTTTACTGGTTTATTTATTTATTTTTACTTAATTATCCCCCGCCGTTTGTTATTTCTTATTTTATTTTATTTATTTAAATTATTATTTTTTTTATTACTATTTACTTATTTTTATTTTTTTATTAAGTAGAACATTAGTGTACAAGTGCACAAAAAGGAAAGCATATATTGCTGAAAAAGAAAGTGGATGTACAGAATTTGTGCTTATATTTGTGAGTGTATTCAGATGTGTGACCTCTGACATGTACCTGATGTAAGTGTAAAACCTTTTGAGAAAATAAAAAAGATCATTTAAAAAATAAATAAATAACGTGCATTTTGAATGCTTTACTATAGTTTTTTTTTTTTAAATAATAAACCTGACTGAAAATGTAAAAACTGACAGCATAAAAAAATAATATTTCGGCTCAAAGATCTGAACTGAAACCAAATAAGGGACGAACTGAAGCAAACGGGCCAAATGACGGCATGTGTGAAAAAACTGGAGAAAAACTCTCAGCGAGCATGTTAAAACTTACACGTTTCCACTTACATTTTTGGAGGTGGCAGCTCGGCTGAAGCACAGATAGCGCGTGACCTTGGATTTGAATATGCTGTCCTTCCACAGGTTGGCGTCGAAGCCATCTGTTGTTTGTGCAACCTACGTGAAAAGAAAAAAAAAACACAGAGAGAGGAGAATGTGCATCGAGGTGAGATGGAGTTAATGTATGGACAGTGTACACGTTTCTTTTTTTTCTGCTCTCGGTTTAATTAAGGGTTGCTTGAGCTCTCACTTCATCTCATTAAATCCTGGAGAAGATCCTCAGCCTCCTCAAAAAAAGAGGGGTAAAAATACCAGCAGTCCCCCGTGGGACAAGCAGGATGAGACAAGACCTCACAAAGAAGGCCTGGAACAAGCTAAATGAGTCTTCACATGTGCTCTGCAGAGATCAAGCAGCTGCCTTTCTCAAATACAGTACAAACAATAGGAGTGATGCAATCATGGTTTAATGATATGCAACAGGATGTCAGATTAGAAGTAGTATTTTAATGACAGGACGTGAAATTTATTGAACTGCATTGACATATTATATTATATTATATTATATTATATTATATTATATTATATTATATTATATTATATTATATTATATTTATTATATTATATTATATTATATTATATTATATTTATTATATTATATTATATTATATTATATTATATTATATTATATTATATTATATTATATTTATTATATTATATTATATTATATTATATTTATTATATTATATTATATTATATTATATTATATTATATTATATTATATTATATTATATTATATTAGGGGCAGCACGGTGGCACAGTGGGTAGCACAATCGCCTCACAGCAAGAAGGTCGCTGGTTCGAGCCTCGGCTGGGTCAGTTGCCATTTCTGTGTGGAGTTTGCATGTTCTCCCCGTGTTCACATGGGTTTCCTCCAGGTGCTCCGGTTTCCCCCACAAGTCCAAAGAAATGTGGTATAGGTGAATTGGGTAAGCTAAATTGTCCATAGTGTATGTGTGTAAATGAGTGTGTATGGATGTTTCCCAGTGTTGGGTTGCAGCTAGAAGGGCATCCGCTGCGTAAAACATATGCTGTTGGTGGTTCATTCTGCTGTGGCGACCCGAGATTAATAAAGGGACTGAGCCGAAAAGAAAATTAATGAAAGAATATATTATATTATATTATATTATATTATATTATATTATATTATATTATATTATATTATATTATATTATATTATATTATATTATATTATAATGAAAACAAAAATTTCAAAATTATATAATCTATATAGATACTCTGATTTTAAATTTACCTGATTAAATTATATTCACAGTTGATTTATTAATGGTGTATAATAATTGCTAATAAATTAATACAAAGAAATGTCTATGATTTATTTTTTACTGCAATTCTACATAACATGATATTAACGGTGGTTCTCGATCTGGTTCTCAAATCTGATTGGCTGATAGCTGTGCGATATTCTGCAATAGAGTGGAGGAACTATGACGTCAATTTGTATGCAAAAACCCGGAAGCGAGTTAGCATTTTAGCAGTTCCGGTTCCCTCGTCCCAAAGTCAATGGGTTTTTTGAATGGGATTTCAGTTAAATCGCTTAAATAAGGTTCGTGGCTAACACAAACTCTAAATACTTTCACGTTTTATTCTACGAAACAAAACACATCAGTTACATCACACACATTTTTTAAAATCGGTTACTCTTCTTTAAAAAGACGGTTGCTATCAAGTTGCTAAACGAGACTACAGCAGGTGTCGGAGATATTATACGTCATCGAGCTGATCTGGTCTGGAATGCAGCTCGCTTGCGTTGGGCATTTGGATTTGTCTGTGATTTAAGTATTTTCATGAGTAGTATTTTATTTTTTGTAATATTTTTCTAAGTAGAAATTGATATTGTGTGGATAATGCCTTCACTTGTAAAGACTGTCAAGACAGATTAATTTGTTGATCATTTATTTTAATTAAACGATATTATGAAGATACTGCTTACCAGTGCAGTCTGTCTCTTTCCTGCTCTCAGTAATGCAAACGTGTGAAAAAATGGGTAAAAATACATACATATTAACTGTCATTTCATTTGATCAAAGGATTTTTCGTCTGCTTTTTTCTTCATCTGAACGCGTTTAACTCTGTCATAACGGCAATATTTACACTCCTTAAAATGTATAGCACATGTGACTGTATGGGCTGCTTTTCGCTGCAGTTCGTGACAAAAAAGGAATATTGAATGTTGTTCTGTGTCCATGATGGCAGGCATTTGATAGACTTGTCCCTCACGCCTCATTTCTGTCATCTGTTACTAAGGTAAGCGGGCTGTGTGCATGCGAGCGATACACTTATTTAAATGTCTTATGATAATACTGTGTAGGCACATTTATACAGTTGTAAAACTTTTACAACAACCATAAAGCAAAACAAAATGCATTTCCCACGTAATAAACTATCCAAAAGGCACGTAGGTATATGTGTTTTTGTGTATTCATGTGTTTATAATATTTAGCGTGGATTATAGTATGATAAACCGAGAGATTAAATCTTTGTCATGGACCAAATTTCTAAAAAATAAGTTGACGTTAGCAGGGTGGTGCTGACGTCACAGGCGAGCGCCCCAGGCGCTGTTGTCCGTTTATAGCCTAATGTTAGCTTTTCCATTCTTGTGCTTGCATTTAAGATTCAAAAGTGCTAAAAGTTGTATTGTCGTGTGAGGATTATCCGGCTGGACAAAACGTGTAAGGTTAATGAACAGTGTTTGAACACAGAGCTTATTATTTGCAATCTTCGAAAAGCCTATGGGAAAATACTATGGGGATTTTATCGAGGGAACCAGTTTTATGCTAGCAGCCGATTGGCCTACAAGGTGACGTCATAGTTCCTCCACTCTATAACAGCTCTCGTACAGCCTCCTCACCCTTCTGCATTACTCCACCCACATAGAGTGACAGCAGATCAATAAACTTACTACAGTTTGACAAATATTGCAGCTGTTGGACAACATAACGTACTTTTGAGGCATTTTAGGTAAGAATGTAGTTGTTTAGATTGCAACTATGCAGTTAATTTCAAGAGTTCACACTTAGCTGATGATTAATTATAAAGCTTGTTTGGGAGAGAGCCCTGAGCTTATGATATCCTCGAGCCCGGGGCTCCCTCCCGTTGCAAGGCGAGAGGGGAGATCGAGCTCAGGTAGATCTCGAGAACTCCCCCTTCGTAGTGTTTGAAGTGCAGATAGTAGTTCTCTTTAACGAGATAAGTACTAGATAGTGAGCAAGTCTATAAAGTTGATCAATCAATAATTTAGGTTGCATGTTTTTAATTGGTGGGAGGAAACCGGAGGACCCGGGGAAAACCCACGTGAGCACGGGGAGAACATGCAAACTCCGCACAGAAAATGCCCGCTGGTTTGGTAAAGCCTAGAACCATTGACATTCTTGCTGTGAGGCAACAGCGCTAAGCGCTGGGCCACCGTGTCACCCATCTAGAAAAGGGAAGGAGTAGGGGTGGAAGGGGGGATTCTTCAAAGCGAAGATAGCAGTGATATGGAACCCGGGGTATTTATAGTAGCTTAGGGATCATCTGATTGGTGCATGGTGATTTGGATAATGTGGGTCCAGCCGCTAGCAATCATAAGCACGTGATCCTCTCGAAATTAGTTTATAAATAAACTTAACTTATAAGGACAGTGCCTATTTTAAATATTTAGAATTTCGGAGATACAGCGAGTTGGCATCTATCAGCCTGTCATACTGAGCAGAACAAAAACGGTTGACGTTCCACCACAAGATGGCGACAGAGAGCGTATAATATGCCCTTAGAGGAGAAAAACGCAGCTTAATTAAAAACTACAGCTGATCAAATCATTATAAAACAGGTACGTGACTTTCTAAGTCAATCTCTCTCTTTTGTATGTTGTAGCGATGTATTTACATATAGTCTTGTAGTGTTTCTGGTAGTGTTTGCTTTGGCTTTTTTGAGATTAATTATTGTGATATCCCAACAGCAACTGAGAAAGGGAAATCTCTGTAGATTGATGGCATTTCATGCCGTTCATCCTTAAAATCTTAAAAATGTGAGCAAAATCACCTGTTTTGTCATCACTTTAGATATTACGCAAGAGAATGATTCACATACTAGCTTTAAAGTAACGTTTGTGATTAGCAATGGTTTCAGCTGTTCTGACGTCAGCTGCAGATGTTAATGAATGGCAGAATAAAGTAATTCCTCATACAAAAGGATTTGTAGACTCTCCGTGTGTTTGATTTTCTTTTTTATATACACAAATATGCCGTCGAACTGTTGTATAAATGCAGTATCACATGAGTAGTAGTGTGATATGGCTGTATATCGTCACTGGTGGCAACTCACGCCTCCCACCAGTGCCAATATATAGCCATATTCACAATGGTACTCGTGTGATATTGCTCATATATTGATACTAAAAGATTACAAACTTTTTAAATATATAAATTATGTTTTTAATACATGCATTTTGACGGATCAGGTTTGACTGCCCATGTGTAAGAGACAGTATAGCTTCTCCAAAGCAATGCAAATTATAAGTTCTATACCTCATCAGGTCTCACTGCCTACTGTATGTGTGAAATACAGTGTCATGTCTTCGAAGTAATGCATATTGTAAGTTCCAGGCACGGCTGTGTCTTGTGTCTAACAAATGGCCTGGTGATACATTCAGGCAAGGCCCAGAAAACGCGATTTTTGTACTAAACCTATAATGGCAGTTTCTGTTTCTACTAATAAGCACTGCTTCCTAAATTGTGTATTTAACTGAGTGCCAGCTGCAGTAGTTCAGATTTTTCGATGAACAACACAGCAATGCTGAGTTCTTATTAAAGAACTCTGCTTTAAAGATACCCGAAACTTCTCCTGGTTTGTCTCTTTCTCAAATTCACAACAATATATATTAGTGGTGGGCCGTTATAGGCGTTAACATGCTGCGTTAACGCAAGACTTTTATCGGGCGATAAAAAAAAATATCGCCGTTAATCTATTCTCAAAATTGGGTTGGGAGCTGGGTCTATTCTACGCAAGCTATGATGACTTTCACCTTAATATTTCAGCGCGGATGTATACCTGACCGGTGAGCCGTCTGACAAAAAAGTGCCCTTCTGAATCAAATCAGCAGGATGCCCATCTGGATCTTTTACTTACTTCGAAGACACTGACTATGCTTACATGGACATCTGTAATCTAGTTATTTGCCTTAATAGACAATAATATAATTAAGGTGTTTACGTGAAGTGCTTTCCTGTAAGAGTTTCCTGTAATTTTGGGTCACTTTAACTGCAGTTCGGCAGTTCCACTTTCACTCATGAACATTTCATTCATGCCCCCGTGACAAACTGGGGTATTAGATGCAAATAAGGAGTAAAGACTAGTGAGATTGTTATGTAATTTAATAACACACGCCAAATGGAAAGAAAAAACTTCCGCATTTTGCGAAATTCCGCATTTCGCATTTTGCATAACTGCACCACCATGACACATTTATATATATATAACTCTTTGTTATAAATTAATTATTTATTATTGATATATCCTGTTTGCCACCAACTTTGGTTCAGAAACTCTCTTCTCACTACATAACCAGGCACAATTAATGACCTTTTGCAAAGCCTTGACAGGCACACATTAAACTTTCAGAGAAGATAGACAGACAGACAGACAGACAGACAGACAGAGTAAATGTGGTTGTCCAGGACCAAAGCTCTCAGGAGGAGTCTATACATCAGCACAATATCCAGCTCTCTTTCCCATCGCCCTCCTCCCTTCACTAGACAACCCGTCCTGGACACTTTTTCCAGGTCAGTGCCCTGCTCCTCCTGACAGCGTAAACAAAGAGCCGGAGCTGTGAAGCCCAAAGTCAAACAGGGAGGAAACCAGGCACCAGAGGAGTCAGTTTGCCACCACACAGTCGGGCCAGACACACGCAGACTGAATGAGGAAACAGTTGATAAACACTGAGACTGGCAGTGGGAGGAGAAAAGCCTCTTCTTCTTTAAAAAAAGTACTTAGGGCAAAGCAAATGAATAACGTATTAAAAATACTTCATTAAGAATTGCAAACATTTAACATTTTCTAAATAGTGTTTTAATATGCAAATAAGATATTATTTATTAAATAAGTGCTAATTTGCATATTTCTTGCACACAATGTCATCAATTCAGATTCAAAATTCTTCTTTTTGACAATTTAGAGTCAAAGATTTTTACAAAATACATAATTACAAACAGCCAAAAAAAAAAATCACAATATTACATTAAATAAAATTCTGTATATGATCAGGCAATATATGATCTTTTTGATTCATTCGTTCATTCATTTTTCTTTGCCTTAGTTCCTTTATTTATCAGGGGTCGCCACAGCCGTATGAACCACCAACTTATCCAGCTTGTTTACACAGCAGGTGCCCTTCCAGCTGCAACCCAACACTGGGAAACATCCATACACTCTTGCATTCTCACACATACACTACAGCAAAATTTTGTTTATTCAATTCACCGGTACTGCGTGTCTTTGGACTGTAGGGGAAACCGGAGCAAACCCACGCGAACACGGGGAGAACATGCAAACTCAACACAGAAACGCCAACTGACCCAGCCAAGGCTCGAACCAGCAACCTTCTTGCTGTGAGGCAACAGTGCTAACACTGAGACACAGTGTCGCCCCCTCCATGCCAATTCTCTGCTTCTATTCTGTACAGCATAAGTCAGAGCAGCTTACGGTTATTTTGAAACTGACTGACACCTGTTTTACACTGCAAGTGCAAGCAGAGCATAAGCAGCGCGTGAGCAGCACGTATGGAAAGCAGAAGCAGCGCACAGGTGTTTGCCTTTCACACCGACTGCGTCTGCAGCACGCAGCTCATCGGCAGCTGCTGCACAGATCAATCTATCTCTGTCTATTCTATCTAGTTACCTATCTATCTATAAATGCACTTTTTGTTTTACTTTCATCTGCACCAAGGCCCGCGGTAACTTCCTCCTATGCTGTTTCCTTAACCTGCAAGTCTTAATTTTACAAATTATATAGATCCTAAAGACCTGTATGCTTCTCACGCTCTGAGGAGTGCCATTCATGTCTTTTTAGGTGCCCTCAGTTAGAAGACAATCGCCTGTGATATCATATAATTTTATAATAATTATAAAATGACAATAGTTATAATAATATTTATACAATATAGTTATAATGATATTTATACATGATCAAACTAGTCTGCAACTTACTACACTAAACTTACTAAACTATTACTAAAATTGTTCTAAATTTGGTTTTGTAGTTTGGGCCCAAATAAATATTTTTTGCCGTTTTAATCGTTTAAGTTCATTTGATTGATAATATAAAAATCAGTGGATATTATTGATGTATTCATTGGGTAAAATTGCTACTTTTTACTGTCATTCAATGTATTTTTGATCATTATCAACTTTAATTGAGCGTGAGCAGAGTGGCAAAAATAGACACAGCGCCGAAAATATTGCGGCACTTTAGCTTCAGCGCACTCACGCCTGTCACGATGGGCTTATAAAAATACAAGATATATCCAAGTGTAGCAATTTAAGTTTTAATAAAAAATAAGGGGACAGGCCAGGTACAAAAAAATCCAACAGAGACAAAAAGTACAAAACAATAAAGAAAAGTGAGTCAACCAATGTTTGAACAGGAATTCAAAAACATAACCATAACATGAAACAAAGTGAACACCAAACCAAACCAAAACGATGAGTCAACCAACAGACTAGGACCAGATAAGAGCCAGACAAAACAAAACAGAATCGTGTAAACAGAGTGCACGAGCAAACAGCAAAAATCCAAAGGCAAACTAAACACAACATAACAAAGCTTATAAAGTCAACACTAATTAGACAATGACAGACAGCTGGAAACAATTAGTGATCACGTGAACTACAAAACACGAACAAAAACCAAAACACAACTGGTGTCCAGAAGACCACAAGATGGCATTACAACAGACGTGACAGCCTCGCACTGACGCGCTGCTTCTGCGTGCAGTATGAAAGCTCTAATCTGTTAACATGGACGCCGAAAAAAACATGCGCTGCTCACGCTCTGCTCACACTTGCAGGGTGAAACAGGTCTGACTTTCACTATATGGCCAAAAACAGCTAAAACATTCTACATAATGTCTCCCTTCACTCAAAAACGCTAATCATTGAGACATCGTGCTGCCTTCATCAGTTAATCTTTTTTCTTTCTTTCAGTTAAAGTGTTAAAATACTAAGAAGAGCTAATAAACAGCAGAAGTTGAAAAGTTGCACTCCACAAACACAGTGACAGTGAACATACAGTATAAGCACTGTTGCGCCCGATTCACACAAGGCTTCAGCATCGCACTTGATGGAGGGAGTTTCTGGGCTTCAGCATCGCACTTGATGGAGGGAGTTTCTGAAGTTGGTGCTGATGCGATCATCATAGCGTCAGCTAGGGCTGGGCGGTATATCAAGTTCTGGGGATATATCAATATGATTCCCCAACACGATGCGGGATTATCCAATAATCTGTGATATACAGGATAACTTATAACAACACTGTAATTGTGACATAAAATACTGTGTGTTTCATATTTACATTCAATTTGGTTCTTTTCTATTCTACAAAATGTTTTGTTGTGTTACTATTTAAGTGTGTTTCTTTCTTGTTTTCTATGGTTCTGTTTAATTTGTTATTTGTACAGTGTTAAGCAGGGGGAAAAAGCCCTGTACTGTATTCATTTAACAAAGATTTTTTTATCATTTGAAATGTTGTGCAACTTATAGTTTTAAGCAGGAGAAAAACCTGTACTGTGTTTTATTTATCAAAGATTTTGTGCAGCTGTTTATTTGTAAACAGGGAGGGAAACCCCTGTGTTTGAATTATATTTTGCTCAAAAATAGTTTAATAAAGTTTTAATAAAGGCTTTAACTCACAAGTAACCATTTATGGGAAAATACCGGATATATATCCTATCCGGATATATAAAATACCAAGATATGATTTTTTGCCCATATCGCCCAGCCCTAGCATCAGCCAATGAAATTAGTCCACAATTGGCTACTTTTCTGAGCTGAGATATTTGCATAAAGCGATCTGATTGGCTGATGCCTCCGTTGGTGCTTGAAAAGTTGAGAAATTCCCTACTTCTGCAGTGAGCAACCACAAGTTCAGCAATGCTTGATATTACCCATTCAAAGTGAATGGGAAGCGTTGACGCTGATGCCCCATCGGGCATTACTGCACATGCAAAAACAAAACAAAACAAAACAAAACAAAACAAAACAAAACAAAAAAACGGATATTTTTGTTTGTTGGTTACCAAATCAAAAATTTAACTGTTTGTCCACATAACAAAAAATCTTTAATTATGCTGGTTAGTGAAGTAGACCTACTGTTAAAAACACAAATCATGTTCTGATTTTATAACTTAAAAAAATGTTAAAACTACACCAAATGACCAATCTCTCAATCATCATTTATGTGTGGCTGTGTAAACGTTGTTACAAATAAAGACGACAGTTTGTGCATACAAAGTAAAACAGTATATAAACCATGTCAAGTTAATTTAGTTCTTGCTAAAACTAGCAACTAAAATCAAAGTCAAAATGAAAGATTTGATTTTAGATGCGCAAAACCAGTTAATATTTTACTTCAAGTTGACTTTTAGTTCCTGCTAAAACCAGATTCTTAAAATGAAAGTATATATACTGTATATATATATATATATAGCTGTTAAAAGTTTGCAAATATGTTTAAATGTTGCAAATATGCACTTCACAAACAGAAGACAGTGATTACATTAAATATCTGTCTTTCTGAATTTTTTGTATTTATTTATTTTTGCCTGTTAAAAACTTGTTCATAAATAAAATAATGTTTGCTTTCATAAGCTAAACAAAGCAATTTAACCTTGCTGTTAAGATAAGTAGGTCTGCTGTCCATCAGAGTTTAAGACAAACAAACAAACAAAAAACAAAAATGAATTACTAAATGACAAATATTTCAATCATGGTTTACATGTGTCTGCGCGAAAAAGGTTGTTAATAAATAAACATGTTTGTTTCTGCAAACAAAGTGAAAGAGTTGCATCCTGCTGCGTGTGATGGAGGGAAAGGCCAAGCGGAACAGGGCCTCTGAGAGCGACGCTGGTGCCATGTGGCGCACACCGGATCCTCAGCGCCAACGGGCACAACCCCAGCACCGCGCCAACCCTCGCACAACCCGCCGGAGACGGCAACAGTTGGGCACTGGCGGGCGGGACGGGAAGTCAGAGTGAGAGAAGAAAGAAGACGGAGGAAAAGCAGAGAGGAAGAACTGGAGCTGCCCGTGAGCTTAACACACGCTTCTTTTATACAGCGTTTGCTTTGTGCTTTGTTTTATTCACAAAACTTCCTCTCTCTCTCTTTCCGCCCTGCTTCTTTTCTCAGTCGTTTTGAGGCACACCCACCCACACATACACACACACACACACACCATTTTTCTAGAGGCTATTGATACTGTTGTCCTAGTTTCCCCTCTCGGTGCTCTGGGATTGCTGAGAGTTGCAGAAGTGCCGGAGAAGCAGTCGTCCTTGTGTCAGTGCCATCTGAGCCCTAAACAAACGCAGGGCACTGCCGGTGCCAAGCTCTGTTGGAGGCCGAGTCTGAATGAGTTGTTAAAATCTATCCTGAGGGCAGGCCGAAGGAATCATGGCCAGGGGAAGAGCCCGAATAAAGTCAAACCGTATCAATAAG
>LR812526.1:42364612-42464612 GCA_903798195.1 Danio kyathit
GAAAGCTTTTTTTTTCGTTCACCGTTTAGATTGTTACACACTTATTTGCTCACAACAGAGACAGAGACAGAGTAAAGAGTCTGGAGCGGCGAGAACAATTGAAGTCAGATTATGTCTGGTTCATTGGTGACAATGAGGCGGAGGAGGAGGACATGATTGGAGAGAGAAAGAAAAAATCATTAGTTCTCCTTCTTTCATGTTGATCGCAGGCATGTAATATGATTGATAGAGAAAGAGTGTCTAACAGGAGCATTTAGAAATATCGCTGCTAAATAGTGTTATTACTGTTGGTCATTTCTATCAGGAACGCCTGTAAAATGTTAAATATATAGGCACTTTCAATTTAAGAAACACAGAAATTCATATTTGGTATTTGTTGAAATTAAATATCCACCTTCTTTTATTGATTTCAACATTTTAAATTTAGATTTTTCAACCAATTAACTATGTGTATATATATATATATATATACATACATATACACACACACTCACCAGCCACTTAATTAGGTACAACTTACTAGTATCGGGTTGGACCCCCTTTTGCCTTCAGAACTGCCTTCAGAACTGCCTTAATCCTGCGTGGCATTACAAGCTACTGTAAATATTCCTCAGAGATTTTGGTCCATATTGACATGATAGTATCACACAGTTGCTGCAGATTTGTCAGCTGCACATCCATGATTTAAATCTCCTATTCCACCACAACCCAAAGGTGCTCTATTGGATTGAGTTCTGGTGGCTGTGGAGGCCATTTGAGTACAGTGAACTAATAATGCTCAAGAAACCAGTCTGAGATGATTCGCGCTTTATGATATGGCACGTTATCCTGCTGGAAGTGGCCATCAGAAGATGGGTACACTGTGGTCATAAAGGGATGGACATGGTCAGCAGCAATACTCGGGTAGGCTGTGGCGTTGACACAATGCTCAATTGGTACTAATGGGCCCAAAGTGTGCCAAGAAAATATCCCCCACACCATTACACCAACACCACCAGTCTGAACCGTTGATACAAGGCAGGATGGATCCATGCTTTTATGTTGTTGATGCTAAATTCTGACCCTACCATCTGAATGTTGCAGCAGAAATCAAGACCCATCAGGCAACGTTTTTCCAATCTTCTATTGTCCAATTTTGGTGAGCCTGTGCAAATTGTAGCCTCAGTTTCCTGTTCTTAGCTGACAGGAGTGGCACCCGGTGTGGTCTTCTGCTGCTGTAGCCCATACGCCTCAAGGTTGGACGTGTTGTGTGTTCAGAGATGCACTTCTGCATACCTCGATTGTAATGAGTGGTTATTTGTGTTACTGTCGCCTTTCTATCAGCTCGGACCAGTCTGGCCATTCTCCTCTGACATCAACAAGGCATTTGTGCCCACAGAACTGCCGCTCACTGGATATTTTCTCTTTTTCGGACCATTCTCTGTAACCCTAGAGATGGTTGTGCGTGAAAAGCCCAGTAGATCAGCAGTTTCTGAAATACTCAGACCAGCCCATCTGGCACCAACAACCATGCCACGTTCAAAGTCACTGATTTCACCTTTCCACCCCATTCTGATGCTCGATTTAAACTGCAGCAGATCATCTTGACCATGTCTAAATGCCTAAATACATTAAGTTGCTGCCATGTGATTGGCTGACTATAGAAGTTTGCGTTACGAGCAGTTGGACAGGTGTAGCTAATGAAGTGGCTGGTGAGTGTATATATATATATATATATATATATATATATATATATATATATATATATATATATATATATATATATATATATATATATATATATATATATATATATATATATATATATTGTGTGTAAATTCAAGTGACAAAATAGAACAGTAAGCATAATAATAATAATAATAATAATAATAAGTAAATATATAATCATTTGCATGAGTAAGGTTCAAAACTCTTTGTTTTTCTTTTTAAGTTTTAGTTTTTAGGAATTTTAGAACTTTGTATAAAAGCCTTAGAAATGCATAAAACTGTGATACATCTGTGCAAATTTAAGCCCTGCCCCTGATTTGATTGGCCAACTCTGTAATTGCAACATTGGTAAGCAGTAGAAAAGCAGCTTAACCATTTATTTAACTCAATATTCAATATTAAATACTACAGCAGGGGATTTGTCCTGCTCAACGTCCACAGCAGCTACAGCCCAGCTCGAAAACCATTCCCATTGGCCCGAAGGATACAGACAGAAGAATCCAGACATCTGGCACCAACGCTTCTCTTTGTTGTGAAAATGAATTCAATTCAACTCAAAACCGTCTGACACAAATAGGCATCCTGGACACATAAACGATTGTCCCCTTCTCTCGTTTTTTTTTGTCAATTCTGTCAGCGCAACCATATTCTTCAATGGAACGGGTCAGCATTAAATTAAACCTCAACCAGTTTCCAATAGTAATTAACTTGAGCATATCGCAGGGCTATTATTCACATCTAAGTAACCTTTTAATAGCAGTACTCTTTAAACCCCACTGCAGGTAATGACTTTAAAGAGGCCTTATTAAAAGAGAAATGGTAATGAGCTTTAATAAAGCAGAGCAACTCTGAAATGAAGAAGCATTTTGTATAGAGGAGGACACAGGGACCGGTGTCTGAGCTTCATTAATGAGAATGATGATCCCAGCAGTCCCTCTTCAGTGTGTACATGAAGTTAACATTAACCATGATGGAGGACAGATCTATCCAAGTGGAGAGAGAAATGGATTCCTCTAATCAGAAAAGAGGAACCTGAGTAAATTCAATAAAAGGAGAGTCCTGATAACACAATTCATGTGATCTGCGAAGCAGCGGAGACTTATGGGACATTTCTCGCAGAGTAATTACGCCGCAAACCGGAAAAAAGGTGACATTATATAATAATGGATGTGAATCGAACTGAATGTCACAGCTGATTTTTATTTTTTTCTTCATATGTTGGCCATTATTGTCTGAGGCTCTATTTTTGCTCTTTAATTTGGCAAAAGTTAATTAGGCTTCAGATGTATGATGTATATTTATAATTGTGGGCCTTGAAGCAAAGCACAATTATGGGAATAAATTGCTGTCTTAATTTATTTATATTCCGTGCATCTCGCAGTTTTGGCAAAGCATGAAAAGTTCTGAGCATGGAAGGAAGGGAGGGGAAAAAAAAAAGAACGAGGAAATAAAACCGGTAATTCTCTGATTTAACATTCGCCAATTCACAAGACAAGCAATTAAAGAAAAACACAGAGAAAACTGAGAGAGAAAACAAGGGAGGCAGAAGAGCATAATGAAATCAATCTTCTCCAAACAGCTGGAGTTGAATTCCAGCTGACACGAGCACCTGGAATTGCTGCCGGGTACCACCATAGGCCTGGAGAAAGATGCTTCACACACACACACAGAGAGAGACACTCACGTTCGCTCTTGGTGGCACTTTGACTGGCACCCCCCGCCGCCTCGTCCTCCCGCCGCGAAACGTTGCGGTGACGTTCCTGCGACTAATTAAAGGGATGATTTGTGCAACGCTGACTTTTTATTTAATTAATCACCTGCACAAAGCCATAAAAAGCCATCATTTAAAAAGATTCCTGTTAGTTTGCCATGTGCCTAATAGATTATGGTACATTAAAGAAGTGACATGATGATGTATTTTAAAATATGGCCACCTCGCCAAGCTGGCAAACTTCCCAACTTTTTTTTTTTTTTGGGTGGGGTGGTGGTGAGGGGGGGGTCCTGATGATACGAATGAGGTGTCAGCATTAGCAAAAGCTTGCACACGGTTCTTTTTACCTATTAGGACAACTCTGTTTTGTGTGTGTGTGTGTTTGTTTTTGTGCTGCTGCTCTGTTCTGCAAGACTTATACGTGTAAATATGAATTAATGATTATACAAGGAGTGAACAAAAGCTCTCTGTCTGATCCTTCTCCTGCGACATGTATTAATTAGTTCAGAAGAAACAAGTTCATTTGTGAGATGAATAATTTGAGTTATGCGTGTGTTGAGAGCTCGTGTTTGCATATTTCAAATGGATTTATTTTCGGTTATTTAAAACAGTGGGTAACTTTAAATTGTTGTTCTATTTATTTATGTGCACTGGAAACTTCACTAAGATGAATTCCTTGTGTGCATACGCATACTTGTTATAAATCTTTTTTTCTCCTTCTCATTCTGACTTGTTTTGTGTATGAGTGTTCTGCAATAAATTAAAAATATTACAACAATATTAAAATATGAAAACATTTACACACCATTACTACTATAGGTCAAATAGCAAATGGCAAACCTTGTCAGGCATATTCAGAACAATAATCATTTTATAGTGCAAATACCCCAAAATACTCATTAATTGTCACATGAATATTATTATTATTATTAGTAGTAGTAGTAGTAGTAGTAGTATTATTATTATTATTATATCATTTTACATTATTATTATTTTTTGTACTGTTAAGTTTTTTTTTTCACCCCTTTTCCAACCATGACATTTTATTTTCACAAAGAACAATATAAATATTTATAAATTCACTTCAGTACATTTAATTTGATGCCAACAACAAAACCAGATATCTGACCTATATTTAAAGGCATTACTTTATTATTACAAATAGTTCTGGACCTTTCACTAACACAAACCTTTGCCATTTTTTTTTACATAACTCTACAGTATCTTCAAGTTATTTAACCTAAGCATGGTCAGAACTTAACCCCCTTTTTTTCTTTTTTTTCCTATTTCTTTGCTAGTGTCAGTTTTAATTTTATAATAATAATAATAATAATAATAATAATAATAATAATAAATAATAATAATACAGTTTTTCTCAGTCGCTTTGGTACATTTCTCAGATCAGAACTGAAATTCTCAAAACTACCAATCTTCACATCATTGTGTCACTGATGCACATCAAAAAAGCAGTTTCTCATTTCTCTGAACCACTTGCAAATGCTTTTGTACATCCATGCAAATAAGTATGTGCAATTCTCAGATGTTCCCTACATGATCAACTGCTTATGTCATGTTGATCAAAATGTATTATAATGGTTTCTTTTGGAAAAGTCTCACCGCCAAAAACAATTAGGCATTAGTTCATAGCATAAGTCTTGACATGCAAAATGGGTGAAGTTGTCATAATATTTGTCATAATGCATTTTTCTATACATTTCTATTGGATTTTTTTTCTAAATCTGTCTACAATTGGAAAATTTCCCCCAGGTGAATCTTGACTTTTTCTAATGAAGGTGCAGGAGATTGTCCTATATTCAACATTTCTACTTTGGTTTGTTTTTTCTTGGTGCTGTATTGTGTTTTGCTTTCAGTATCACAATGACATGATCTGTCAACAAATTACAGTACAAACAGTAAACAAACAAACAAACAAATAAACAAATAAATAAATAAATAAATAAATAAATAAATAAATAAATAAATAAATAAATAAATAAATAAATAAATAAATAAAAAATAATAATACTATGTAATGTAATGTAACGAATGTGTATTTATATAGCGCATTTATCGTGTATGGCCATACACCCAAAGCGCTTCACAATCATGAGGGGGGTCTCTCCACACCACCACCAGTGTGCAGCCTCCACTTGGATGATGCGACGGCAGCCACAGGACAACGGCGCCAGTGCGCTCACCACACACCAGCTATCGGTGGAGTGAAGAGACAGTGATAGAGCCAATTCAGTGGATGGGGATGATTAGGAGGCCATGATGGGTAAGTGCCGATTGAGGGACTTTGACCAGGACACCGGGGTTACACCCCTACTCTTTACGAGAAGTGGCATGGGATTTTTAATGACCACAGAAAGTCAGGACCTCGGTTTAACGTCTCATCCGAAAGACGGCGCACACTGACAGTGTAGTGTCCCCTTCACTTTTACTGGGGCATTAGTACTCACACAGACCACATGTTGAGCGCCCCCTGTTGGCCTCTCTAACACCACTTCCAACAGCAACCTAGTTTTCCCATGTGGTCTACCATCCAGGTACTGACCAGGCTCAGCCCTGCTTAGCTTCAGTGAGTAACCGGTCTTGGGCTGCAGGGAGATATGGCTGTGGCATACCCATAGTTTACATCAGAACAGCCCTCCAGAGTACACTGTTGTCTTATCCATACACAATGATACAAGGATTTGTTAGTCTAAGGGCACTGACATGTTCATTGACAGAGAAATTTAGTTTTGAGCAAGAGACAGGTAATTTTGCAGGTAATCTTTGGCGTTTTGCTATTTGTACTCGCTGTTTTGAGAAATACACTTACTGTTTTACAAATTTCAATTCTGATCTGAGAAATGTACTACAGCGACTGATAAAAACTAATAATAATAATAATAAATGGATAACATTTTTTTCTCAAATCAAGACATCTCTAAAATGTTTTTCAAGATTTCATCAGATTGAACTAACTTCCGTCCACAAAATCATTAAGTTTAATCTCTCCCAACTTGACCTATAAGTTCATATCTCCGTTTGCCATGTTCAACGTCACACAACCTGTCTCTAATTATCTTAAAAACCGTAATTAACCATAAATATTTGCTCAGCTCCCTTCGCGAGAGCAGTGTGTGAAACAGAGGACTAATGTAATTTGGTTTCCAGCCTATCAAGATTAATTTAGCATAGGACATGATGAATGCAGCTGTGGCTGCGTCTGCGATGCATCAGTGTCAGGAGGGCCACTTCGCCCAGATTTTTCACACCGGTCCGGCGTTTGGAGAGACAGAGTGCGGTATTAGTCATTGTTTTTGGGGAAGAGGCCCGCGTGCACTGATTTACTGCCAGACGACGTTCAGCGGAGGAGGCGCCATTAGCCTTGACAATCCTTTAAAGCTATAAAAAATTCAGACTGTGTGAATTTGATTAGCATCTCTCTTTGCTTGGTGGGAAGCCGAGCTGAGCTTGTTTTATCTGGGTGGTATTGAAATTGACACACTTTTCTCTTCACGCCATGCTAGTAATGCTCCAACTGTGCATTTACCTGATTTGAAGAAGACTGAAGAATGGGACAGGAGTGGAGCAAATGAAAACATCTTTGTCCAATCCACCCTAAGACCATGTTTACACCTGGTATTAAGATGCGCTTCTATCAATCAAATAACAAGTCGGACATGTTCTAAGATCATCAACTATTGACCACAGCCACAAAAGATCACCTAACTTGCACTACCTAACTCTTAATCATTATGGTAAATGTTGCTGAAATGAGCTAATCAGACAAGAATAAATGTTTGGTTTGAAGGTGGAAATCATCTAAAATTGACAATATTCTCTTATAACAGTCGTGATTCTAATACAGATCTGCAGTGTTTAGTGCAGTTCTTTTTTTTTCTGGCCGTACTTTTTTCATGCTGTAAATGAAAGCTGCTGCTAATTGTATGTTAGATATGTTTAAAAAAGGATGCAAAAGTATGGTCAAAGAAAGAAAGAAAAAAAGACAGACAGACAAAAAAGAAACAGAAACAAACAAAAAGAAATAATTTGACCTTTTCTACAGTTTAAACCTAATGCAGCATTGCACTCCACATGCAATGTAATTTATTGTATTGATTTTGCAGTATTATAACCTCTAATATTTATTGATTGATGATTTATTAACATGCATTAAGCTTGATTTATTCCTTGTTTAAAACGTGAAGTGTACTATATAACATACATATACAGTATAGAGACAAACATATTTAAAAGAGAAATTAGAATTTAGCCAATTATTTATTTGGATGATAATTTTGCTATGATTGCTGTTTATTTGTTAGTAGATAAAAACAAGATTTTTCACCAAAAAGGCCTATACAGATTCCAAAGGAAGAAGTGCTGATAAAAATCAGGGCCTGGGCTGAGATGTGTGTGGATTTCTGAAGTCTTATGATTTGGTTACATATTGATGAAGTTACATCGGTTTCTAAGTTTCTAACGGTATGATAACTTTGGATAAAATCTAACGCTTTCACTGTATTGTGATTACTGCTTTAATATGTGCTCTTTTTATATGTCTGGGTAAAAAAAAAAAAAAAACGTTTTCCCCCTTTCAACACAACAATATTTTGTTTTGAGAAACATTTAAAGTATTTTAGTAAAGTAAACATGTCAGGCTAAATAGTTCAAATAAATCCTTGACTTCTGCTGTCTTAATTTTCACAAACACAGATTTCTCTACATTTTAAAACAGCATCTTTGGAAATCTTTTCTGCTGGAGATACTGTGGAAAAACGTAAATAAAAAAAATCTTACACATATCTTAGGAATGATATAGCAGACCATTTTGGCACTTTTAAAAGCTTGACTTTTCCAAACCGTGGTATACCTTGAAAACGCTTATCGTCCTAGTCAGTTTGAATGTCCCAGTATTTGGGCTTTGATCAAATGGTCAATGAAGAGAAAAAAACTAGATTGTAACTTTTCCTCTGGCTCTTTCTTCTCTGGTTCTCACTTTGTGTCCTGCTCTTTCTTTGTCTCTCTCCAGCTCTCGCTCTCTCTCAGGTAACTTTATTTTACGTTTAGGCTGGGTGCATTTAAGATTATACAGTATGTTTTTATCATTTCACATTTTATCATTTAATTTTTAAGTATTTTGTGAACAATTTTTGATTTAACTTTAACACTTAATTGTTCCAAAAAATAATAATAAGCTAATTATTTTAAATGAGCTGAATCAACACAATTATTGAGGTTTTTGGGGGACAACTTAATCAATTCATGTTCAATCCACTTAAATTTGTAAAAACATTTAAGTGTTTTATTGTTTATTATAGGAAAAAAGTGATCCCAATGATATTGTTTCCCTACATCTTCACTGTTATAGTTGTGGTCAGTACTCTCACATATCTTTATCATTATCTTTATAGTTATCATGCTTGCTTATAGTTATCGTGAATGGGCCCCTATGTTTCTTTCCTCTGTTCAAAAGATTTACGAAAATTTTGAAGAATACTGAAAACTGGTAGTCATTGACACCAATAGTTGGAACACAAGATACATTCAGGCATTCATTTTCCTACAGCTTATCAGGGGTCGCCACAGCGGAATGAACCGCCAACTATTCCAGCATATGTTTTTACGCAGTGGATGGCCTTCCAGCCGCAACATAGTACTGGGAAACACCCATACACTCTCACATTCACTTACGCTAAGGCCAGTTTTGTTTACTTAGTTCACCTATAGTGCATGTCTTTGGACTGTGGGAGAAACCGGAGCACCCGAAGGAAACCCACACCAACATGGGGAGAACATGCAAACTCCACACAGAAATGCCAACTGGCTCAGAGGGGAACTTGAACCAGCGACCTTCTTCCTGTGTGAGGCAACAGTGCTAACCACTGAGCCACAGTGCCACCACTTAAGATACAATGGAGGTCTATATTAAAGTAACCTATTAGGGTTTGAAACCACTGAAGGGTGAGAAAATGTAGAGTATTTTTGGGGGGATTAACTATCCCCTTTACAACCAGGTGTAACCAGACCCATAAAAAATGCAGATGTAGTGCACCTGCTGAACAAAACAAGACGAACGCTGAAAAACAATCACAAAATAAGCTATTTGTTTGTGAATTTAAGAACACATTAAGTCTGTCTAGCTCCAAGCAGTAGCAAGGGGTATATTACCTGCTCTGAAAATGATGAAGAGAAATCGTTTTACAAAGAAATGATAAAAAGCGCCTTGAGCGAGCTGCTGAAGTAGGGTGCCGCACACGGGGAAGATGAGCGCGCCTGATTAAAATTTCCATCTTTATCACCGGGCGATCACCTCCGTGACGACTGCGCCTCACGAGGATATCGATAACTTTTATATGATTGTCGTAAAAGGCCTTTCTTTGAGAAAATGTCACTCTTTTTCCCCCTTCCGTCTGTTCTGGCTCGCTCTGTTTTGTCTCCTTCTGAGGTGCTGTCTATAGAGACGTATGAGAGAACAGAGGCAATCGCCTGTCAAGGCTGATACTCACTTCCTGTGGAAATATGATGTTGAAATACTCCCCGAGCAGATAAGTGTCTTTACACATGAGCAGCACATTTGATTGCCTTCTGCAGCGAGAACAGAAAGTGGATTACAACTCTCTCTTTCTTACTCTAGCTTGCATGCAAGCACACACACACACATACACACAGAGGGAATAGCTCTCTCTATCTGAGCATGAATGCATCTTGCCCAGTTGTTATGTTCCTCCTTTGCTCATTCACTTTTTTCTCTCTAATGAACACACAGAGAGAGATGGAGGACGGAATATGATCTGCCCTTCACAATTGGAAGAGCAAAGTACTCAAGAACATAAAAGGAATTCTTAACCTAAAAGCACTGTTTTTGGATCATTTTAATAATCTATTAAAATAAAACAAAATATTCAATAATAATTAACCTTTTCTGGAATACAAAATATTAATGGAGGCTAAAGGTTGTTTAAGGAACTATCAATGCAGATAAAGAACTTGTATTTTTAAAAGTGTAAGTCTAACAAACGATTAAGTTTGAGAGTGAAGTGAACACTGGATAAAATTAAAAATAACATTTTCAAAACTTTTTGCTATCCTGTCATTTGTGAATTATTCTGATTCTTAACAGCAAATGGACCATACACATAATATGATTAGTGAAATATTAGGAAAAATTTATTTTAGAAAGGTATTAGGTCATTTACATATTCAGATGAGGATTTATCAATAACTTTGTTTCATTTTGCGATGATAACTAATGCTACTGATAACCTGAATTAATCCTAACCCCAAACTCAACCATAAACCTAACCAAATAAGTCATATTTGAAAATGAATCAGAATAATAAATTGAAAAAAAAAAGCAAGTAAAGTTTTAGTTTGGTATCTTATATATATAATAAAACCAAAGAAAACCGTTCATTCATTCATTTTCCTTCGGAAAAAAAAAATCAATGTAACATCAAAATTCCATGCAATTGTCACTGAATCTGTCATTTGAGTTCATATATATATATATATATACAGTGTTTCCTCTAGGATTTTTTCTAGCTGTGGCGGCAGGACTTTTACATGGATGTACCAACTACCTATGGGTGTTATTTCAATGACACATGTTGCGAGCGCATTTATGTAATACGAGCATGCCAATCTCTGCTTGCGCGCTGATTTCCTCTGTTCGTGCACAACTTCACACCCTGAAATATACGCTGCTCAAGTGTGATTTAGCGCGTTTATGTGACGAGTATATCTCCAACATTTATTAGATTTGCTAGGAATATTTATGAATGTCTCCGGTAGACCTACAGAGCGGCATTAATGCGTCCTGAAGTAAAGTGAAACAGCTGAACAGTCCTGAAGTAAAGTGAAACAGCTATAAATTCCAGCCAGATAAAGTCATTGTATGCAGAACCATAGACCTTTATCTATACAGTATAATTATGGAAACTGTGTTCATCTTAACTGAAAGCTACGGCGTGTTTGCTGGTCTCACGTCTCACGCATGCACCTGTCAGTTAGTCAGCATGTCACCGTAAAGGGTTAAACAAATAACGCACAGGACTACTACGGTTAAAGAAAGGTTTTCGCTGTTATAATTCACTTACCTTTTAATACGTTTTGGTGCTATTATAACCTGCTATTAAAAAAAATAACAATAATGACTGAATGTTTTGAATGGGAAGCTGTAATATAGCCGTGGCGGGATGAAGTTTGGCTGGGCGCCCCGCCATGGAAGAATGAATGTAGCGGAAACCATGTATATATATATATATATATATATATATATATATATATATATATATATATATATATATATATATATATATATATATATATATATATATATATATATTAGGGTTGGGCAATGTTGACCAATTTAGCATCGTCTGATGTCTAATGTGAAACGATGGATGATGGCATCGTCTTCATAGGTTGAGGTGAATAATTATTTATGAATAATTAATTAATTCATAATTAATTTTTTATTTGTAGCCTACCGTTTCAACTACCTGGTCTTTGTTTTACCCATAACCAAATCATAAATAAATACTCAATGGCATAAGTAGGCAGAGTGATCCGTGGGGGGGTTTTGTTTGGTGCGGTGGATGGCTGAGGGGTGTTGCGGACAAAAGTGAGCGGCGCTGGGGTATCGCGGACAAGAGTGAAGAGGGTTGGGGAGTCGTGGAAGAAGGTGAAAATGAACAGCGGACAGGGGAGGAGGGCGGTTGAGGATGGAGATCAGTAAAATGAGGTGCCTGATCAGATTTCAGAGGTGCCGGATCCGGATCTGGCGTGTTCCGGCACAAATTAAGCCCTAGATAGAGACAAGATTAATTAAATATAACGTTTAACAACTATAGTGAGACACGATCCAGAAATACATCCTTGATCAACTGTCCGACGTACACTGTTCTCTAGAGCTCAGACGAGCGCATGACAATGTGTGTGTCTGTGGCTGTGTGTGTGTGTGGTCACGTGATGTGTGTTTTCAGTGGACGGAGGGCTGTTCAGAAATGCTAGGTGAAACACCAGAGCCATTTTAAAACTAAGCTGTATTAGCGTAAACGGGGCCTGAGTGTGTATTTTTCACGAGCAGGTTTGCAACGGGGGCGGAGCGGAGGATCGGCGATGCCGGCTCAGCATCGTGATGTCTATCGTCTATCGTCCCAACCCTAATATATATATATATATATATATATATATATATATATATATATGTTTCTGGGTTAAATCAGGGTGATTATAGGACTTTGCTATTATCATTAGGGATGTCCCGATACAACATTTTAACTTCCGATACGATACCGATATTGCAGCCTTCAGTACTAACCGATACCGATACAAATCCGATATAATAATCCGATATAATAATCAGCACAAATCATGAATACTTTACTTTTACCTATTTCGTTGAGAGTAATGTATGAACGGCTAGATTATACATTAGATTTTTTTTAAGAAGATAAGCATTTCCAGGGCTTGATGCTAACTTTTTTCAGGAGGAGGACATGCACTCCTAAGTGGAAAAATTTAGGAGCACAGTGAAAATGTATAAAATAAATAGTGTTTTTGCCTAATAAATGTACACGAGGAGATCTGTAAACAAAGCAGTGTCATTCATTTAAATACAATAAGTACACTAGGTTTTATTTTACTGCAACAACAGCTTAAATAGTGTTTAATAATTATTATTTAATCTGGTCCACAGCAGGTCTGGGATCATATTGCTCTAATGAAGGCCTCTCTAAACTGATCTGAATCAAGTCTTCAGTTGTGGACATAGGCAGCTTCTTGATGAATTTTTCAATCCAGTTTCGAGCTGAAAAATCTCTTTCACACTGGGCAGCAGAAATAAGGAGTTATTGTTATAAGTTATTAAGTTAATAAAAATGTGCAGTATGGTTAGTGCAAACATTCACATGATCAGATCTATTTAATCTGTGTTTGTATCATAAGATGAGTATGGCGGTATCAATGCTCCCAAACAAAACATTATTTATTTTATAATAATATATATTGTACATATTATCTTTAACATAGATATACTTTTCTCCACATCACATAAAATAATGTGACTTTTAAAATTAATTTTATTTGCATAATATATTGCACAGATTCCACCCTACTTCCCACATGGGAAAAGTATGACAATGTAAAGAAAGACTCATGTGCAAAGCTGACACTGTTTATCTGAGCACTTTATCTTTCTGGGCTTTTAAAAGACGAGTTAAATATGGGAATACCATACTTTCTTTTAAACTGTAATGGCCCTCAGCAACAGAATGATTTCTTATTCTTATTTAACAGACAATTAAAAACAAAAATGTTTATCATTTAACACCTTTTACGTGACACTGTTTCTTTTCAGTGAGTTCAAGTAAAAAAAAAAAATTAATAAAAATAAAGAAATCCACTATTTGACTCCTACTATCCATGTGCACCACTGACAAGTCAAATCTGCTCTCTCTCTCTCTCTCTCTCGCTCTCTTTCGCGCGCGCATATAAAGTAATGCAAAAACGCAGCTATAGAAAGCGAAAGCACAGTATATAATGAGCTGGATCAGTCTATTTAGTTAAAGGTTTTGTGAACAGGTCGCATCTCTGTGGCCTGCAGCAGCAGAGCATGCGAGTCTGTGGCGGTGTTCGTTTCTCGCGCACATAAAACCGGGCCGCTGAGGTAAAGTCTTTTGTGTCGGAAGCGCAAGTGTTGAATTGGGTATCGATCACACTGGATGCACCATGATATGCCATGACCGAATTGTAAACGTTTTCTATGAGGCTCGCCGCCATTCGGTTCCTTGCGTTTCTTAGCAGCGTATACAAAACAATGTAAAGATCGCTTGACATGAAGTAAATAAACCAGTATACTGTAGATCTGCCGATGTTGATAGCGTTAGCGTGTGCTACCGTCACAATAGATTTCTATCGTAATACACCATAACTTAGCATGAAGAGCATGCTAAATCTTTAAGGGACTTTGCCAGCAAGCAGTGTTGTGATCACGTGGGCTTTGCACGCTGGCTCTGGACGCTGCTGGATAAAATAGCTGTAACGGAGTTTAGAGTGGAACAGACTGCTTATATCGGAGATTTTTAACGCAGTCCGATAAATTTATTTGGACTGATATCGGACCGATTTCCGATATCAATATCGGATCGGGACATCCCTATTTATCATTTAGTATAGGTTTTTATAGTTTTACCTAAAATGAAACCTTAAAAAATACATATATATATATATATATATATATATATATATATATATATATATATATATATATATATATATATATTTATATATATATACACATATATATATATATATATATATATATATATATATTATATATATATATATATATATATATATATTTATATATATATACACATATATATATATATATATATTATATATATATATATATATATATATATATATATATATATATATATATACATATATATATATATATATATATATATATATACATATATATATATATATATATACATATATATATATATATATACATATATATATATATATATATATATATATATATATATATATACATATATATATATATATATATATATATATATATATACATATATATATATATATATATATATATATATATATATACATATATATATATATATATATATATATATATATATATATATATATATATATATATATATATATATATATATATATATATATATATATATATATATATATATATATCTTGTTTTTTTTGAACATCAACATTATCTGAGTTTTATAATACATTGCAACATATTTTTATTTGGGGTGGCACGGTGGCTCAGTGGTTAGCACTGTCGCCTCACAGCAAGAAGGTGGCTGGGTTTCCTCCAGTTCGTGTGGGTTTCATGCGCTATAGGTGAATTGGATCAACTATGGGTAAATTGGCTGTAGTGTATGAGTGTGTGTGAATAAGCCGAAGGAAAACGAATTAATGAATGAATGATTTTATTTGGTTTTATTATATATATATATATATATATATATATATATATATATATATATATATATATATATATATATATATATATATATATATATATGTATATATATATATATATATATATATATATATATATATATATATATATATATATATATATATACATACATATATATATATATATATATACATATATATATATATATATACATATATATACATACATATATATATATATATATACATATATATATATATATATACATACATATATATATATATATATACATATATATATATATATATATATATATATATATATATATATATATATATATATATATATATATATATATATAAAAGACACAAAACTAAAACTTTACTTGGTTTTTTTTTTATTTATTATTCAGATTCATTCTCAAATAATCAGCATGACAGATTCACAAATGACAGGATAGCAAAAAGTTTTGAAAATGTTAAAATTTGAATTTTATCTAGTGTTCACTTCACTCTCACACTTAATCGTTTGTTAGACTTTAAAACTACAGGTACTTTATATGCATTGATAGTTCCATATACAACCTTTAGCATCCATTAATCTTTTGTATTCCAGAAAAGGTTAATTATTATTAAATATTTTGTTTTAATTTATTAGAATATTAAAATTATCCAAAAACAGTGCTTTTATGGTACCATTATTGCACTTTTATATTTAAGAGTTTGGCTCCAACTCTTTTTTGTTTACTTAGTTTACTGCCTCTATCTCCCTCATAGTTGTTTATAAAGCATTCACAACTTGTCTATAAATTCAGTAATTAATTATTGAGCATTTTTCTAAAGATGTCTTTTTTAACACACACACACACACACACACACACACACACACACACACACACACACACACACACACACACACACACACACACACACACACACACACACACACACACACACACACACACACACATAGCTATCTTTTAGGGACTTTCCATAGACACAATGATTTTTATACTGTACAACCATTCTATGCCTCTACTTACTCTACCCCAAAACCCAAACTTCACAGAAAACAATCTGCATGTTTACATTTACAGAATACTTCATTCTGTGTGATTTATGAGTCATTTTCCTCAAAGAGACCAAATAATGGCCATTACAACATACAAATAATACATACAAGGTACACACACACAAATGTATGTTGTTACATATTTATTTTACTTTTCTTTTTTACACAAAAAAAAATTATATAACATCAAAATTCCATGCAATTGTCACTGAATCTGTCATTTGAGTTCATTGTGATCATACAAAATGATGTCATAATCAGCAATGTTCTTAAATGTACAAATATCATATTAGCAATAAAGCAGCCCTTTATTGCACATATAGCTTGTGAACTACATACTGCAGGTAAACACTGTTAAAGTCCTTATATATCCATAACAGTATAAAATAAGAACATCAAAATATTGGGGGAACAGCAATAATAATAATTATCAAATTAAACTGTAACATGATTATTTGTCTAGCAAGGCTTGGTTAGTCATATTAAATGAAAGCTTTAACTGCGAAAACCTTTCACTTTCTTCTCCCCAAAGTCTTATTTCCTCTCTACAGTGAAACTGGCACCATGTCATATGTTTTTTTGTTTGTCATTAACTCCATCTATTCATTGTCTGCCGTTATCTACCACTGCGAGAGCGGCACATTACAGCTTCTCAGTGGAAAGAGAGCGATGCCTCTCCACATTACAGAGTAAATAAATTTGGGTGCTCCAGAGGCCTGCCATTGTGGGATGCTGACTATAATTAAGCGCTACATTAGAAAAGAGGGCCGGAATAAAACATGAGTATGTAAATGCTGCCCGGAGCTGATATTGTAGTGATTATTACAATGCAGATGAAGCATTTCTCATAACTGCTGGTGCCTACTGATGCCTCCGAAAACATCTGGACCTTTTAATTGAAAAATGGCACAGCGCTCTGCCTTGCTGCCGCTCGCACACTAAGTGAAGTCAACAATTAAGACAAAAGCCTAATTGATAAAATTGCATTATTTGCTTATTTGGCGTTCCGGTGAGATGAAACGTTTGATTTATCATTATTTACGGGCCAGTGGCAAAGGGGAGACTATTTTGTTTCGCCAGCATTATTAAAAAAGAATAAACACATACGTTAAAAAATGACCACGTTCAGTGGGGACCGTGTTGCATGAATAAATAATTATTATTAAGCTTCTTTTTTCTATAACGCTGCCCGCTTGGATTAGCATGGGTAAATTCTTTATTACTGTTGCTTTATGCAAATTTACTAAAGTTTTTTTTTTTTCTCGCTCTCTCTCTCTCACACACTATTACCTTGCTTTGAGGATTTTACTGTAGGTTAATAAATGAAAAAGTAAATGAACTGCCAGGATATTATCATAGTGCTGAGTAATGGGTAACATTTTACATTTACAGGGTATACATATTACTATGATTAATTGTTATTGTAGGAAAATAATTATATAATAAAATAATCACATTTTATTTTAGTTCACACCCACTTTATATTAGCTACTTACTCTGTGAAGTAAAATAAAAACGACAATGAAAACCAAATTTGAAAATCAAGGCAATGTTGACTGGAATGTTAAATTTTGTTTAAAGAGCCCCTATTATGGGTTTTTGAAAATGAGCTTCCATGCAGTGTGTAACACAGCACTAAGTGAATAAAAACATCCAGCTGATGTTTAAATCTGAAAGTGTACTGTGTTTAAAACTTGATTCTTTAGCGAAATAGTTGACTCAGAGTCGAATAAAGTAATCAAGATGGGTTCGGATCTTTTGCTTGATCGCATCGACACGATACATCACCAAATATGTACTTCCAGTTCCGATGAAACGTGAACGCGCTTTCACTTCAAACACTAGCGGAGGCGCTGGGTATCACGGGACTGATCATGACGCGAAGACGACGATCACTGACAGATGGAGATTCGGCTGAGGGGAATAAAGGGTTAAAGTTCATTTTCACAACAATACCACTGTATAGCCAACCTAGTGCTGTGTTTGTTCTTGCCATTTTTCTGTTGATTGATACAATAACCTACGCTGCAGCGTAGGATTCACCAGCCGTTTGCTATTGAAGGAGCAGCAGAGATTATGAGACTTTGTCAGACTTAGACAGGGCCTTTGTCAGTGACTTTTACAGTTACAATGGACCAGTTTCTTCTTCCTCCGAATCAAAACATTAAAAACATCATTAAAATTGTTGCCTCATTTTGTGTAGTTTGCAAAATATGTGTTTTAAATGTCTGTTATAAGTTGTAATCACCCCACGTGGCTTGTAATCACGTATATGATTATAGATCAGTGCTTGTACTGTATCTCTCAGGTTAAATCTGTATGTGGCTGTTCACATATCGCGTCCAAAACTACGTTAAAAACACGATCCATGCTTCTTCCTTTACTGATTTAAATGCGTTTCTGAACTCATGATCCTCTGCTGTTTGCCTTTGCTATGGCCACCATGATCTGTTCCTCGCACGCGCGGTGCGGACAGTTTTCAAAATAGTTCAACTTTGGCACTGTGTGGATTAATACTGAATGTGTGTCGTTGTTACTTGGGGTTAGGTTTAAGAGTAGAGTAATATGCTGGTGTTTAACTGCATCGCTTTATTGCATTCCTGCAGTGGGCTCTCACATACTTTCTGCTACTTCATACTGTAGCCGTGGTGGGCATTTCTCTCTGTCTCGTGCTGAAGGCAGTCGACCAATCGCAATAGACTGAGTCATCAGTTCAATCAGCGCAGATTAGCTTCGTGCTAAGGAGAGGTTTGGGAACAAATGAATCACTGAACGATTCATATGGGAGTCGTATGGGATAATTAGGTAAAAAAAATGCATATTATAAGACAATGAAAGTGTTTTTTGACCTTGCACGCATATCAGCATGTTGTTGGAGACCCCCAAAACCAAAATATGACCCTTTTTAATGCAAAATAGGGGATTTTTAACAAGAAAAATTATTATATTAATTATTTTCTTTTTCATGTAGAGCATTATGGGTAATCAGGGCCTTATGAAATCCATTTGAACTTAAAATTCTTTATTTTATTACAAAAACCATTTGAACATCAGTTTTTTAATTATTATTATTTTATTTGTTTTATTTTAATTGATTATTCCTCCTTTTTTTCATTTATTAATCTATCTGTGTATATAGATTTTTTTGGTGTTAAATTACAGGTTTGCAATCAAAAATCTGTCAAAAATCTATATTATTATTTAATTTAACAACTATTTGTTTATTCATTGATTCATTTTTAGGAGCCCTATGAAATATTGTTGCTTCATTCCTGTTAAACTATAAAAGAAAATAATGAATATGATTTTTTTTTTTTACTTTAATTATTGTTATTATTATTACTTTGAGGGCAACACGGTGGCTCAGTGGTTAGAACTGTCTCCTCACAGCAAGAAGTTTGCTAGATATGCTAGATAAGTGGGTGGTTCATTTTGCTTTGGTGACCCCTGATGATTAAAGGGACTAAGCCGAAGAAAAATAAATGAATGAATGAAGTTGACGGTTCATTCCGCTGTGGCAACCCCTGATGAATATAGGGACTAAGCTGAAGGTAAATGAATTAATTATTACGCATATTCTACTATTCGTTCATTTTCTTTTCGGCTTATTCCCTTTATTCATCAGGGGTCGCCACAGCGGAATGAACCGCCAATTTATCCAGAATATGTTTTATGCAGCGGATGCCCTTCCAGCTGCAGCCCAACACTAGAAAACATCCATACACACTCTTTCACACACATACACTATAGGCAATTTAGCTTATTCGATTCACCTATGTCGCATGTCTTGGGACTGTGGGGGAAACCGGAGCACCTGGAGGAAACCCAAGCAAACACAGGGAGAACATGCAAACTCCACACAGAAATGCCAACTGACTCAGCCGGGGCAGGAACCAGCGACCTTCTTGCTGTGAGGCGTTAGTGCTACCACCTGCGCCACCGTGATGTCCATATTCTACCATACAAGAGAAATTAAATTTCTTATTTTCTCTATTTGTAATTTTAAAGATTACTTTAACAGTTTTAGCAATTATTTAAAATAAAAATTATTATGCTTGGAGTAGGTCAATAAAAGCAAGCTCTTTGTTTCCTGCTATACTCTGATTGGTGGAAGTTTCTGCACAGCATCATGAGTAATGTCATTTTCTACCACAAATTCTGCTATTAAACACAATTGCTACTAAAATAATTTAAAATACCACAACCAAATAGTTTTAACAAAATTATATTGCTTCAATTAACAACCACAAATCTAACAAGAGGCCAATTTAACATTTTTACAATTTTAAAGATTTTATTTTTACTTACAAAACCTGTCAAATGTGCTATATTCATTTATTCATTATCTTTTTTGTTTAGTCCCTTTATTAATCTGGGGTTGCCACAGCGGAATGAACCACCAACTTATCCAGCATATGTTTTACGCAGCGGATGCCCTTCCAGCTGCAACCCATCACTGGGAAACACTCATACACTCTCATACACTACGGATAATTTTAGCTTACCCAATTCACCTGTATCGCATGTCTATGGACTTGTTGGGGAAACCGGAGCACCCGGAGGAAGCCCACGCGAACGTGGGGAGAACATGCAAACTCCACACAGAAATGCCAACTGACCTGGCCGAGGCTCGAACCAGCGACCTTGATTGATTGATTGATTGATTTTACTTGACAATTTTAACAAAAATATACAAACAAGTCCAGTTAGACTAATTCATACATATTTAAAAACTGTCGAGGATAAAATACACAAAAAAGCCACAGGCTTATTTCCATTGTGGTCCTCGATATTCTTAAAAATGAACGAGCAAATCATAAATGGAGTGCAAACATCATCAGCTCAGCAACTCGGCACAACAAAATCCTCAACTTCAACTGTAAAACAACCACTTTTTAATTTCCCTTCTAAAAACACTCTCAATTTGAATCTCTTTAAATATCGTAGGTAAAACATTCCAAGCAACAGAGCTAGTACACAAAAAAGAATTTCTGCCTGATTCACTCTTAAATCTATAAGATAAATATCCCTATTACTCGCTCTTGTAGAATGACAGTGTACCTCACTAACTAAAACATAATAATTAAGAAAATATTTTGGAACCATTTTCTTTAAAATCTTAAACACCATCACTAATTTTAAAAATGTTACCCTTTTATCAACTTTTAAAAAATTACTTTGACAATAATGTTTATTATTTAAATGTGTCAGTGGTGGTACTTTCAAAACAATTCTACACAACTTATTTTGGGCCATCTGCAATTTATTTTTCATTTTATTAGAACTACCACTGTACCAAAAAGCTGCAGCATAGTCAAAGTATGGCTGCACTAATGCACTAGCTAAAATTTTTTAAGTTTGGGTATCTAGGAGCTCTGCCTGTCTTGCTAAAAACTTAATTTTAGAACAGATTTTAGAATGGACTAAAACAGCCATCTTTTCACCTGTCAAATTACTATATAAAATACAACCTAAATATTTAACTTCATGTTTTGGAGTAATAATTTGATCCCCTACTTTAACCTCTGACCCAACACATTTTCTTAGTTTCGCAACTGAACAAAATAAAATAAATTCAGTTATACCCAAATGTAAGGACAATTTATTAAGGCAAAACCAATAAGAGACTTCCTCAATTTGTTTACTTATTTCATTTTCAATAAATTCCTTATTCTCATGAGACACAATTATTGCTGCATCATCCGCATATACTGTAATAAAAGCTTATTAGAACAAGCCATATTCAAATCATTGATGTATATTAAAAAAAGCAATGGACCTAAAACACTCCCTTGAGGAACGCCATAAGCGACAGGAGAATAATCTGATAACACTCCATTTAAATCGACAATTTGACATTTGCTTTCAAGGTAAGATTTTTCTTCTTGCTGTGAGGCGACCACTGCGTCGCATCTACTGTATGTGCTAAATTATATTATATTACATTATATTATTTGTAAATATAAAATAAAAACTTTTGTGTAAACTTAAAATACCAAAAGGAGATATTTTTTTTTACTTCCAAACCCTGACCGCTGCACTCTTTAAAGTTACATTTAAATTTAAATGCAATTTAATATAGTATATTTAAACTTAACATGTAACGTAATGCACTTTCTTAATAACACACTCTAAAGTAATTGTTCAAATGTTGCATCTGACGAAGGCATGGTATGTTTTAGTAGTTTCAGTGAGTTAGTTTGGACGGTGCACTTGCACTGACCCCTTTCAAAGTCAACAAGCCATCCCAGTGAAGGAACTCATCATCAGCCGGGCCTCTCAGCTAGATTTGTGTGGAGCGGAGGGTACTGTTCATCTGCCAATATGGCACGCGGGCTGAGTGATGGGCGTTCGCTGTTGTCACTAATAATCAGAGCTGTAATGATCTGCAGACAGGAGGCTGCAGGGGCAATGGATTGTGGCAGAGGGTCGGGGGGAGTCGAGGGGTTTTGTAATGATCGCCATTTGCAGCCTGAGGTGTATGCGAGCTCTTACTGTAGTTCATTCCAGAGCAGTTTACAATCCAGGCCGTGTTACTCCGACAGCTGTCTGTTGTGATGATGTTGTGGATTTTGTTTAATTGCTTCAAGCATTTTTAGCAATAAATATTCTGCTGTAACATTAAGTAATTTACATTCATATTGTTGCTTGATTAAATCTAATTTGTAAAGCTTACTGTGTAAATTGCATTTTAGGTTTAAAATTATTCAAATATATTAAAACTAATATTTTGATACTGTATATATTAATTTCTCAATTATTAAACACACAGATATAAAGATCTATAATATAATGATCTATAATCAGATCTATAATATAATGTAATGTGTATAATTGTTTTACATTTGCGATACAATGTTTTCCAAAATTATTTATGTAACATATTTAAATCAATATATTAATATAGTTACGTATGATATATATATATATTAGTTATATATTAATATTCAAATTTTATTTCGAAAAGGTATTTAAAATTATATTAATATGTATTTTGAAACAATTTATTGTGCATAAAATTCTTAATATTATATACTACTACTAATAATAATAATAATATTTCATTACTTTTCTATAAGCACTTTTCTAAGCAATTTATACATGCATAATTATACATTATTATAAATACAATGATCATAAATTATGCATAAAATCAGACTTTATACTCAAATTTTTATTATTTTTTTCTTTTTATGATTATTTTCATGTTATCGTATCAACACAGGTTTACGCATACAGTTATTTGATTGTATATAAAACCATGATTATTTTAAATTAATATTTATATATTAATTATATGTATTATATTAATTAATTGTATTAAATATATGGGTAACTATATATAAAAAATATGTTATTGTAAAAAAAAAATGTCTTTGTTTCAATTATTTTAATAATTCCCATCTTCATTCTGATAATTCAGCAGCATTTAGATTCATTGCTTAATTATATAAATGAAAGCAGGCTCCTTAGCTTGCAAATAAAAGGCCATTTCAACAGTATATGAGAAATATTAGCTGGCCACGGCCATGACTCTTTAAATGTATGCACAACTCATAATTGATGCCTTTTTTCCCTCTCCATGCTACATGCACGTGTGATATTCCAGCCCAACATCTGCCTTTCATTCATAACGGCATTGCATTAGCTCTGCGTCATCATTCATCGGAATATAAAACACCCCCATATAATTTATATGTACATCTATTTTAATATGTATATTAGTTCACCAGGGTCTCCATCATCTGTGTGGCACGTGAGATGATGGAGATGCAGACTTTCCTGCAGGGGCCATTATGATAATATCACATCAAATGTACCAGCGCATTTACATACTCAAAGACGGACGCCCACCTGGATCAGACCTACCGCAGGATCAACAACAAACCTCATGGACACATTTTGATGCACGTTTCATATAAATTTTGCCTGTTTTTTCCCAGTGTGACATTATATTGTGCCCTGCAGTTAGCATTAGGAATGCTTGTTTATTCTTGCAGATATCAAATGTGTGTCTGGCATGTTTGTGCATTTTGTTTTACTTCAGAACTTCATTTTTATTGCCAGTTAGAATTTATTTAGCATGGATTTTTAAGGAATATTTACAATTACTTTATTAATTGTTGTTTTGCTTGTATATTTTAATCTCAATTTTTTTGATTACTAAATTAATCCTCTGAAATTTATCATGGTTTTAATAAAAATTAAACGGAAAACAAACTGTTACTGTATTAAAATCATGGTAACCACAAATAATCATAGCTCATCATTGGTTACTAGACTTTTGCTATATTATTTTCATAAGAGTTGAAACTGGACAGTTAGGCTAATGTTAATTTTTATACATTTAAAGCAAAATTTATATCTTCGTTAACTTATACGAAAACATGGTTTTATTAGAGTTAAAGTATCTGGGGGTGGGCATTAATTACATTTTGTGTAGGCCAAACGTTAACTAAACTTTCACCACTGATAACATTACCATGGTCAATCTAAAACTTGGTTAATTAGTCGTGTTTATTTGTGCGAAATAACAGGTCACCATCTGGTTTAACAGGCGAAATATGACGTTACTCTCGTGCAAGTCAGATTAGTAACTAAATAATAATCAAAAGTCTTACTTACGACTGGTGTCAGCATGTTGTTTACGATGACAGACTTCAATCAGGGTGCGCGCGGTTCAAACCACAGGGCATCCAGCGGTGACTAATCTAAAGCCTCTGATTGGCTCTTGCGTACTTAAACTAACCAGGGAGCTTTGCGATTTGTTAGAAACTTAAAATGCTCTGCATTCTTAAGAAACGTGGGGTAAGATGCTGAATCTGAAGCAACGTGCGCAGATGTGCACATAATTAGTAAAACATTGACATTTGTGGTTTAGATATGACTTCACATAACTGTTTAGTTTAATAGTGCAGGAATATTTATCTTTAAATAGATACTTTAAATTTGGGGGCCTACTTTAGAAGCCATTTTAAACAATAATTACGATTTTTTTTACAGAAGTATGTTTTTTTTTGTTTATATATATATATATATATATATATATATATATATATATATATATATATATATATATATATATATATATATAGTCTAATTGTCTAATTTACTGCCACAGACAATTCCTAATTGCACATAGATCTAATGTATACAGAAGATAACATTTATTTATTTCAGCAGAGCATGATGATGATGAAGAGAGAGAGAGAGAGAGAGAGAGAGAGAGAGAGAGAGAGAGAGAGAGAGAGAGAACAAGAAAAAAGGGAGAGTACTGCTTTGGTAATTTAAGAGAGTGCTAATGAGTGTCTGCTAACCTTTCTCCACCATCCATCAAACCGTAATGGAGTAGAAGATCCTCTTTCCAATCGTGCTTCATTAAAAACTTTCTATTAAATCTAAATATGACGCCATGTACCGATGAAATTAATAGAGTTTCAAATGCTTATATCATCCTCATGGCCTTAAAATCCTCCCCAAACATTTTAACGGCATTGATTTTATTATTTAAATATGATTTAATAAGATGGGGTCCGTACAAGTGCATAGGGGCAATAAAAAATACCACAGCAAGATCAATTTACATCGATGCTGGAGTTCTGGTAACATGAATATATTGTATGACTTTCATTTAGGTGTTTATTTGTGTTCCTGTTTGTCTAGTTTATTTACTGCACAGTAAGAGAAAATGTTACCAGTCTGATGTAGTATCTTCTTTCATTCTATGTGGTTATATCAACTCAAAGCTTTGTGATGTTTTTGTGAAGAAAACGTTGATGCCATTTCATATAATTAACTGTGTAGGTATAGGCACAAAAATGTCAATTTTAATTTTTACATTCTTAATAATGTTTTAAGTGAAATAATACTAATAACAACCACAATAATAATAATATGTATGGTCACACTTTATTTTGATGGTCTGTTTGTTGAATTTAAGTTACATTGCATCTACATGCCAACTAATTCTCTTTAGATTGTAAGTACACTGTTGGATTGGGGTTGGGTTGGGTTAGTGTAAGTTGACATGTACTTGCAAAGTTTCTTATAGTCAGTTAAATGTCTGTTGAAGGAGCAGTATCGGCAGATATTAAGCAGACAGTCTAATAATACTCAAGTAGACCGTCAAAATAAAGTGTTACCATATGTATTATTTTAGCAGCAGCAGTAGTAGTAGAAAAAGTGTATATACATTTTTACAATCCTCTAAAAAAAAGAGGTATAAAACTGTATAAATATGTCAAAAACAAAGGATGAAGATTTTGTGTTATAATTAATTAGTCTTAGCAATAACGTTTCTATCATGCAAGTCATTAATCTAACCAGTTAATATATCTATATATAGAAAACAAAAAAATACATATTAGAATTGAATGCCACGTCATATTTTGTATATAGAAGCACAACATTATAATAAAAAAAAATATTAGTTTTATTTTTTATGTTCATAATTGTCACTTGTGTAATTTCATGTAATTCCACCACATATCAAAATAGCTTCACCCTTAATTAGCAATCATTTATAATGACAGAAATAATGAATTTGTTCTTTTTTTTTGTTACTGTCTGTTTTAGTGTAGGTGCTTCTACAAGTCCATATGCAGAGTGGCATGTCAGGATTCATTGTGTGTGTATGTGTATGTATTGTGTGTGTGTGTGTGTGTGTGTGTGTGTGTGTGTGTGTGTGTGTGTGTGTGTGTGTGTGTGTGTGTGTGTGTGTGTGTGTGTGAGAGAGAGAGAGAGAGAGAGAGAGAGAGAGAGAGAGAGAGAGAGAGAGAGAGAGAGTCTTAATTAGCGGCTTGCCTTCGATTGGGTGACATGTTACCTGTCAGAGTCAACACACAGCGCTATTCAAGCCTGGACTGTTTGTTTCTGTCATTCAGCTGCCAACAAACTCCCAATTTTATTCTTCTTTCTGCCTCCCTCCTTCCCTCCCTCTCTGTCTCTCCCTCTCTCTTCATTCATTTTAATGTTATTCTATTCACTTCTTTAAATACACGTTCTGCATGTTAGGAAATGTCTAGGATTATGAACATACTTTAAAGCATTTCTGTTTTCCAAAATCACAATAATTTTAAAGCAGTACTGGTATGGAGGAAGAAGAGACCACTTCAAATTTCTCAGTGTCTCTGTATTCAATAATAATGAATAATAATAATCATTATTATTCTTTTCATTTATTAGTCATGTATGAATTATACAAAGCTATTCTTTTAATGAAATGTGGAGGTTATCTTTCGTCACTCATTTAATTGGGTTTGTGCATTGGGCAATATGCATTGTTAATGATTTATATGTGAGCGCTCATCCTCGTGCTTGCGTTTACAGTAAATATACAAGAGCAGCAATCGTGGGGTCCTCCAAGAAACGCGGGGCCTTGGCAACCACCTATATTGCCTGTTGGACGGGCCGGGACTGGATGGTCTTATTATCTTTTGGGAGAAACCTGTGTTATTTCTAGCCAGGGGTACGAATAATTTCAATATATATTGAAAATGTAATTTTTATATTTTGATCATTTCAAGGGTGGCACAGTGGCTCAGTGGAAAAGTCGCCTCACAGGAAGATGATTCAAGTCCTGGATGGGTCAGTTGGCATTTCTGTGTGGAGTTTGCTCTCCCTGCGTAGGTTTCCTTCAGATGCTCCGGTTTTCCCCCACAGTCCAAAGACATGCGCTATAGGTGAATTGAATCAACTAAATTTGTTGTAGTGTATGTGTGTGGATGTCAGAGTGTATGGGTGTTTCCCAGTACTGGGTTGCACCTGGTAGGGCATCCGCTGTGCAAAACAGTCTCAAATTGGGGGTCGTGGGACAATGAGGGGGGGGTTGCTTGGTGATTTCCAAAAATCAAATTCATTTTATTGAATTATTAGAATTATTATATTTTATCCATAACCTACTGAAGAAATAGTAGCTAATAGTTATATTTAAAAAAACAACAACATGCAAATAAAAAGCCATCAGCCTTTGATTTTTTTGCGACCCCTTGAGTGATTATGTTATATTAAAGACACAGCACATTGATTTGATGTCACCAGGTTAAACTTTCTGACACCTTTACAGCACTCACGTACCTTAAAAATGAATACAGGTCACAACTGAACATGGAAGATGGTCTCTGAGTGGCGTCAAAATAACTGATGAATAGACTTGGGCCTATTAGTATGTGTGTGCACAGGGCCAGCCCTGTACATTTGGGGGCCCTAAACAGAATGATTTTGGGGTCCTATCTTGCTCTAAATAGTGGAGTATTGCCATAGCAAACTGGCCCACAATGATTGCAGACAATTCTTGCCTATTAAATACAATCAATGAAACAGAAAAGTAAAGAAATTTATCCTACTTAATAACTCTCTGAATGACATTTTAAAACTGTTTTTGTCAACTAGCAGCTTCAAAAGTGAATAATTAAACCATCTTTAATAAAGGGACCAGTGATTCCTACTTTGCATCCTTCTAGAGTGTTTAAAACACATTTTATTATTTGTCAAACAGATTGAAGATTCTATAAAAGATTCTAGGTTGAGTTATTTTTTTGTTTTAATAAATTCCAAAATCAAAAACCCTGCAATGAAAGACAGTGAGCAATAATTAGCCAAAAGAGAAAATGCACTAGTAATAAAATATACATTCTGAACTCATTAAAAACTAAAAAAAAAAACAACAACAAAACAATTAACATTAATGCAAAGATTGATTCATAAATAAGAAAATCAATAAGCAAATAATATAATATATATATCTCTTTCCCTGTTCCTTACATTTGAGATGCAGGGTCAAGAGCTTATATTAAACTATGAATAATTCAATTAGGACATAACTTTTATAAACATGTCTCAGGAAAAAATATTAACAGTGTGCAAAATATGTCAGTGAAAGACACTTCAGGACTGCATTTCAGTTAAATGTGTTTTAGACTAAAAAACAGGTCTGTAAAACCAGGAAAAAATTTAATATTTATACTAATCAGTAATTGTCTACTTTCAATAAATGTGCTACTAGATTATGTCTTTAACATCATCATTAGAACTTAAAAGTGATGCTAAAAAGGATTTTGTGCTTGTCAGTTTTTCTACGTCTGAAAAATTACGTTAGTTTCGCTTCATTTTCGCGGTTCAATTTCCAAAATAAATCAGGTATATAATGGCAGGCAATGAAGCAAAGGCCATGGCTGTGTCCGTGCACGGGCTCGCGTTCTTGTGGTGATCGGTCGGTCTTGCAGGTTTCCTTGGAAGAACAAACTCGAACCGTGAGAACACAGAACGCATATGAGAAATGAGATGCTGCAAGCTTCCTGTTGATCACATGATTTTTACCCGAAAACAATTTCAACTTTAATAAAGTTATGATATTTTTTTTCAGTAAAAATGTATAAATATGTAAGTACTAAAGCACTGTCAATGAAGATAATTTGTAAAATGCAAATAAAAATGATTTCAGCAAGAAAGCGGCTCGCACCACTAGTGGTTTGGGGGCCCCCTAGTGGCGGGGCCCTAAGCAGCCGCTTAGTTCGCTTATAGGGAGGGCCGGCTATGTGTGCACAGTTGTGTGCAAGGTTATACTGTATATTAATAACCACCTCAGATGATATTGGGGTTCAGGAGTCACTGGCATTGTTATTTTGGGGATTGCGGGCTGAAAAGTTTGGAAATCCCTGGTCTAAAACATATGCTGGATAAGTTGGCGGTTCATTCCCTTTGGCGACCCCTGATGAATAAAGGGACTAAGCCAAACAACACCTAAAAACAAATAATAAAATCAAAATATTTGATTTTCTTTAATTCCAACTTTAAACAAACTCAAACTGAGTGACAACAGGCTCGCCTGCTGAGATGTGGAGGTGCGTTTAACGAGAGCTCATAAAGTGCTGACTGGAGCTCCATGTGGAAGTGTTTAAAATGTGTGTGTGTGTGTGTGTGTGCGAGAGAGTGTGTGTTGTGACAGACTAATAGTCCGCTCAGGTGTTTTCTCCCTTTGCCTGTTATAAATATGGGTGGCCTTGTTTTTGCTGGGCCGGAGGGTCATGTTTTTATGAGTCAGGCTAATCAGCTCCACTGACAGCGCAAACATGATAATTACCCCACCAGTCACACACGTGCACACGATGCTTTTTCTTCATGGCAAAGATAATATTTTGAAGCTCATCAAAGAAGAGGAGTGTTTGAGGAGCGCAGGTGAGGTGACAGGTGGTAATTAGCCGGAGAAGGGCATGACTCAGGGGTGGAGTAATCACACGCCTCAGGTAGACGACATGCCAACGCGTGCCAGTCGCTCTGCCCTTACTGTGATTATCGTGAAGAGGCCCTTCAAACGCCTCGCGACTCTTGTTTATAACAATATCACACCATCTGTCCGTCTTTCTGTCACTCACGCACTTCGCTTGATAGAGTTAACAAACAAAAAAAGGATGGCTGTTTTCCTGTGAAAATAAACCAAGGGACAACAATCTGGTAGACTTTATTTACTTATACGAACTGGTAAAAGGCTTCCAACGTATCAAATGTTCTTGTTGCAGTTTATTGCTGAAGTTTTTCTATCAGAGTATTATCACAATAAACTACCTATTTAAAATGAGCTGAATCAACACAATTCTTGATTCTCAATTTTTTTATGTTCAATCTACTTTAATTTATGAAAATAATATAGCTAACTTAATCAATTTGTGTAGGGACAACATGAAGGAACTGGGTGGAACCGGTGGCGTTGCTAGGCCTATTTTAGGGGGGCTGTAGCCTATATTTCTACTCAGCCCTCCTAAAACTTTAGGGATTAGCTCATAATCTGTACACGAAATTATCGCCTCAGTCCCCTTTAAATTTGATATGAAAACGGCGGCAGAATTCGGCTCCGCCCTGTCTTTTGTTTTTCATTTGATCAGCAACCACAGTCGTGGACAGCGAGAGAACGAGGTATTGATAAATTGTTATAATATCTGCTTATTTTTATAGCATCAGTGTTGTAATGTAATTACAATACATTCAGTTAAATAGACATAAGCATTCATTTAGTTGTTCAAGCGTAAAACGAGATGAAAGACCGTGTAACTGCTGTCGCCATCAGGATCAGCAGGCGAGCACAGAAACACTATTAAAAATACTGGGGTAAAATAAACTGTCATATTTGAAAGACATGGCAGATGAAAATGAAATTTAAAGCAGTGCTTCTTGTCCAATCTGAGACCTACTTTATATCATATATCTATCAGGCAGTGAAGATCACTGATTTTTAAAGAAATCAGACCTTAAACGTGGCAATTTTATAATGGAAAGACAGTTCACCGGAAGTGCTGAGGCTGCCTGGCTGTTAATTTTGAATCCTTTTAAATTTGAAATTGTTAATATTTGAACATTTCGCCTTTGAAGTATGTATGCATTTAGTGCAGTAAAGAACGATCACAAATACAACAATCTGAATATTCTTAAAAGGCACTGTAAATGTTTTAATAATAAACAATTATTCACAGTAATTTAAAGTGCCCACAATATCATCATCGTGCTTGTTCATTATCACAATATGATGATCTTTACAAAGAAATTTTCTTTTATCACTTCAGATCTCTGAAAATGCTGAGCACAATTTTTTTGGTTACACTTTATTTTGACGGTCCGTTTGTTGAATTTAAGTTACATTGCAACTAAATATCATTAGATTATAAGTAGACTGTTAGGTTGGGGTTAGGGTTAGGGTTGGGGTTAGGGTTAGTGTAAGTTGACGTGTAATTGCAAAGTTTCTTATAGTCAGTTAAATGTCTGTTGAAGGACTGTTAAATGTCAGTGTCAACAGATATTAAGCAGAGAGTCTACTAATACTCAAGTGGACCATCAAAATAAAGTGTTACTATTTGTTTTAGTAAAATAAATTGGAATATTATATGTACTTATGTTATAAGTTTGATATAGCCTATATAAGTGCTCCTGAAGTGGAGAACTGCCTTTAAAACTATACATTGCGTTGGAAAAGTACAGACAAAAATTCCTGAAGTGTGACAAAAGAAACACTTAAAAGTGGAGTTAAAAGTTTTATAAATAGCCTAAAATCCCCAAATTTGAAGCATGCCTTTAATTACCATCTGCCTATTAACTCTTGTTTATAACAACATCACACCATCATCTTTCTGTCACTCATCCACTTTGCTTGATACCAAAAACAAGGAAAAAAGCTGCCTGAAGTGTGTTTCACAACAACAACAGGTGTTGTTTCGGCACAGAGTGTATTTACCAAACAGTCCCTCCAGTATTTCACAGGACATTGTGCAGCTTTTTGCAGCTTAAAATGACAAATTTTCTACCTTTTGTAAAAACGCATAGTGTTGTTTGCTGAAGAAAATATAAGCTCTTAACCAATGTTATAAAACTTTGGTATTTGTAAGTACACATTAAGTGCATCCACTGTCAAATAAAGTGCAACCAACAATCTAATTCTTATTACTATTTTGACCTCAAGAAGCAAACGGCTGTGAAATTGTGAGAAGCAAAAACAGAAGTATAATACAACAAAATCTACAGTATCATATTTAATACACAAAGGACTCAATGATTAAAATGAACACAATTTTGCTGACATCTATTCTACATTAGCAAAATTATTAGCATAAGGCATGGCAATTAAGTTTGTTTACAGTATATAGCACATTTCATACACAATGGTAATTCAAAGTGCTTTACATAAACAGGAATAAAAGAGACAAGTATAAGAAAATAAAAACAAAGAATGAAAATAATTAAAAACATTGAATTGTGTCAAACAGGTTATAAAAGAATGAAAAAGAAAAAAAAAAGACACAATAGTGTGATTTGTCGGACATAGCACAGTGCTCATTCAGTAAAGGCGCAGCTAAACAGATGTGTTTTCAGTCTTGATTTGAATGTGCCTAATGTTGGAGCACATCTGATCATTTCTGGAAGCTGATTTCAGCAGCGGGGGGCGCAACAGCTAAAGGCGGATTCACCTTACATTGACTGAACTATTGGAATTTCTAATTTATTTAATCCTAATGGATGATAATGTGTAAGACTGCCATAAATGAGGATGTGTCGTGATCTCGTTCCTTTTAAGTGCGCATGTGCATTAGCTCGGGCAACCTGAAAAAATGCCAATTTTGTTTGATTTCAATGTTTAGAAACGAAACCTATGAGACAACTGTTGTTTTATTTTATTGGTGATTCCAAATATGTAATGTCATTGTAAGCTTGAAAATACTGCCTGAGAGAACTTTCAAAGATGGCCACCAAGTAAAATAACTTCCCTTAAAAAGGACTATGGCTTTAGTCAAATGTTCATTGTGATAAAATCCCACAACATGCCTAATTAAAAAAATGGAAAGCTCTTCAAAATTTTCTAGCATTTACTTGATTTCAGAATCACTAAACCACTGCCTAAACCACATTCCTCATCAAAGTAAAGACTTCCTACACTTAGCCAGATGTGCGCAATGCCTGTGTCAGTTGATGGCCCCTAACCTTTTCTGCATCGACGACAGAGTGAAAGAGAACAGCAAGAGGGCAAAATGGCAAATGGTGAGGTGTACACAGTACCCTCTCTGCGCAATAAATCAGACAGGCAGGCAGGCCTGAATGAGCTTCTCCTGCTGGCACTACCCATCGCCATTCATCACCTCCCTGCTTTCCTTCCTGCTCTCTTAAAGGCCACAGGAAGTACAGACCAGCTCCTCGACTTCACCACCCACTACTGAGAGCGTTTCGTCCAGCAGGCCTGTCACAGACTCTCAGTAAGCACCACCAATAGTGTGTACCCAGAGTTAAGGAATGTACCTCTACTAACCCTCCAAAAACCTACACATAGTTTGCTGCAGGTTTCAGCTAAGATGAACATTAGAGACAACCAAACACCAACAACTTTTATTTTAAAAATAAATTATAATAACTTAAATTGACTTAATTGTGTTTAATATTAATTATGCTTATGAGCAGATTAAAGACTTTTACATGTTTTCTTTCACACCAACTAAAAAAAAACCCTTTACAGTAGTACTGTACATGTTTTAACATTTTAACAGGTATTTTCATTGCATAAGTATCTCCATTTTAATGGCTTCCTTAATGTGGCACACAAGTTAAAAGGTTATAATATTGCACCACTGTAAATTATTTTAACGAAATAACTCAAAGATGTTTAAAACTAGAATTAATTGGTATTTTTTTTTATATGTTTTTATAAGTGGTATTCTTTTTATATTTTTAATTTCAATTTTATTATTTAAAGGGTACCTATGATGAAAATCATCTTTTGTATGCTGTTTGGACAGAACTGTGTGTAGGTATTATGTGTCCACAGTCATATTGGGCTGATAGAAACACAATAAGTCTCTTTTTTTATTTCCTGATGTTAGAATAAGATCCAAATCCCTTCCATTTTGAGGCCCACTGCAACATGATGTAGGAGTGCCACCGAATTGATTGATAGGCACGTATTAACAGTCTCCGTAGTAATGCATATAATCATATCAACAAGACAGGACATGTGCAAAGATTTTTAAAAACTTTTTTAAACTTATGCAGTTACCTTTAGCATTAGAAAATAAACTCTTTAGTCAAAAGTGAGTGTTTTTCACTGATTAAACATTGACGAAATACTCCACACTGATGAAGAAATTAACTTACTTTCTGATGAAACTAAATTTGCTTCATTTTAGAAGTTTAGTGAAGGCAGGTGATTATCTGTAGGACAAACAATGTATAGAACACTAAATTTCAGGACAATGCAGGGATTAAGAATGGTGAAGGAGCCACAACAGAAATAGAGGTTTGGGACTTGTGGAACTGCGCATCGATGGATTGCTCTTCAGTGATTGGATTTTCAGCAGTGAAAATTAAACCACACTGAACTGAACTAAACTGAACCTTAACTCTGAAAACTGGACTGACACAGTTTCAATTTAAGGCAAGTTTACTAGAACTTCTATGTTAAGCTGCTTTGGCACAACCTACATTGTAAAAGCGCTATAGAAATAAAAATGAATTGAATTCAATAAGATAAAGTGATGCATAGTTCCATGATGCTGAATGGTGAGTATACTGTGTTTTATTCACAGAGTTCATTAGTGCCAGCAATATTTTTTGGTGCTGCCCGGGATCTAAAATTATTTTTTACTTTATTTTAAGATGTCCTTTTGATGTCCAATAGCATGTAACTAACCCTAAACCTAATCTGCATTCTAACCCAAACCATATAGTAAGTACATGTAATGAATGAGTTACTGTACACTGTTATCAGGACACCCTAAAATAAAATGTGACCTTTTCTTTCATATAAATATCATAACAGCTGTGTGTGTATGAAATATCCTATGGCAAAACGTGGTGAAAAGTCCTACACAACAGTAGGCCTATTACTTTGATCAATGTGTTTACTGCACTTCAATAATGCAACTAAAATCGGTATACTCTGCATCTTAATCCAATTTCTGTTTAGTTCGATTATGACCTTAATCGAATTAAATTAATCAAAAATCGCTGTTTACATGGTAGACTCAGAGTGTTGTCTTAATCGTATTAAAATCAGAATCTGAATTTTAAAAAATCAACAGTTAATACAATTTGAGCTGCTGGACTATGGTAAATGCCTGGCATAAATGTCCTCTATTTACTGGAAATAATCCATTTTAAATTATGCTTTTAGTTAAACATTTATTAAACATAGTATCCCCATATCTTGTATGGCGGTGGCGCAGTGGGTAGAGCTGTCACCTTACACCAAGAAGGTTGCTGGTTCAAGCCTCGGCTGGGTCGGCTGGTATTTCTGTGAGTTTTCATGTTCGGGATTAGCATGGGTTTCCTCCGGGTATTCCGGTTTCCCCCACAGACCAAAGACATGCGCTATAGGTGAATTGGGTAAGCTAAACTGTCCGTAGTGTATGTGTGTGTATAAGAGTGTGTGGGTGTTTCCCAGTGATGGGTTGCAGCTGGAAGGGCATCTGCTGCATAAAACATATGCTGGATAAGTTGGCGGTTCATTCTGCTGTGGTGACCCCTGATTACTAAAGGGACTAAGCCGAAAAGAAAATGAATAAATGAATATCTTGTTGGCAACGCAGTGGCGCAGTAGGTAGTGCTGTTGCCTCACAGCAAGAACGTCGCTGGGTCGCAGGTTCGAACGTCGGCTGGGCTGGGTCAGTTGGCGTTTCTGTGTGGAGTTTGCATGTTCTCCCTGCGTTTGCGTGGGTTTCCTCCGGGTGCTCCGGTTTCCCCCACAGTCCAAAGACATGCAGTACAGGTGAATTGGGTAAGCTAAATTGTCCATAGTGTATGAGTGTGAATGTGTGTGTGGAAGTTCCCAGAGATGGGTTGCGGCTGGAAGGGCATCCGCTGCGTAAAATCGTGCTGGATAAGTTGGCGGTTCATTCCGCTGTGGCGACCCCGCAAGGGACAAAGCCGACAAGAAAATGAATGAATGAATGAATATCTTGTATGAATTTAAATATCTCCACAATTATTATTATTTATTTTTAATATATTATCTTACTGAGATCAATTTTCAAATACTTACAAAAAAGCTATCATGTGAATGATTATATGTACAGTACATGGAAAAGGTATATTGTTTTGTCAAATAATGGTGTAGCAAACATTACACTCATTCATTACTAATTGCAATCTTGTTTATGCTTGAGCCTGACTTGTTTTATTTACGGTTAATTAGTAGTTTAACTATACCCCTGTCAGCAGCCCAAAAAACGTGATGGAAACACCTAATTCACATTTGTTTTGTTTTGCCTGTTTTTGTGAACTTTAAAAAGGTTTACTTGACGTTAGGATAAAAACACTGTTAGCAAGAAGGTGCAGTCTTTGTAAGTTTTTCTTCTGGCAGTTTCAGTGAATGTCTGTCCTGAAGGCAACAAGGCCACCAGGGTAGCTTGGACATCGGAGTACAGGAAAGTATATTAGAGCTGCTGTGATTTTGTCTCCCATTTATGTGGTAGGAGAGCTTGTATGGCTTTCTGTTCTTCTATTTGCTGGTTTCTAAGTAGTTTTACAGCGAGGGGCCCAGCAGCTACCTACGCTTCACCAAACAATGTCTTTAAACCCCACCGTAAATCAGTGACAGGGAAATGGCAACAGCAAAAATACTGCTGGATTTATCATCTAAGAACCTTGTAAACTAATATTGAAATATCTTAATGCGCAAACAGCTCTCAGATTATAAATGTGTTTCAGGACACTTTGTCATTTTATTTATTTATTTTTTCAAATTTAGTTTTTAAACTTGTATACATGTAGTACATGTGAAATATATTTTAATAAGACAAAAAAGGTAATTGTTTCCATCTTGTATCCTAAATGCTGCATTATTCTGTAAAAAAATGCAGGGTTCCACACAATTCATTCAGGTTTTTTCAACACAAATCAATTAATTTAAAGGTGCTGTATGTAAGTTTGTGACTCTTCTAAAGCATAAAAATGCCATAATATGTTTGCAGGTATTTAAGAAACATCCCAAGTGAACATACTTGTTTAACTGAAAAACAATGCTGAAGTCAGATATTCTGCTTTGAAAATGTTTTTTCCGTGCCGGAACGCTGTCTTTGTTTAGCCTGCAGAATGCCAGTTTAGCCAATTATAATTCAGCACTCCGGGTTGCCTTGTTGGAAAACAGCGTATTTCATTTATTCATTCAGAAAGGTTCTGAAAGCATGCGCCCGTTACCGAAATGGACAGTATCAGACGTCGAAATGAGACAGATTCAGTTCCACATGAGGTTATTACATAGCAAATGATATAAACATTATGAACGTAAACATTAGGTGAGCAGGTTACATTGTAATCTCGTGTCCTAACAACACGCAAACAGCAGTTTAGCTGTTTGCACCAGACGAAACATGACAGAAATGTAAATACAGCCATTCAGAAGCACAGAATATGCACTCACTCACGAAACGGTAAGGTTTAGAATCCATTCAAACTCACATTGTTAGCATTTAGCACTGAATAAAACACACGAGGCTTACCTGAGGTGCACTGTCATAGGTTTCACATGTTGAGCTGTGAGAAAATGAAACCGTTTCTAATATCTCAATTCGAGGTGTTGGTTAGAACTAAAACTCCTTTTAATATGGAAAATATTCCCTCTATCGCGTGTCGTTGATTTTATTTAGAACACAGGTTTAAATCACTCGCTCCTGTACTCAATCTGGCATCCCACGCGTGCGTTTATTTTGATCTAGGAGTGCAATACCTAGTTCAACCACTGGGTGTCAAACTTACATACTGCACCTTTAAGTTAAAAAATTTAAGTAGATTAAACATAAAACAAATAAGTTGTCCCTAAAGAATCTCAAGAATAGTTTTAAGCTCATTTTACACATCACACAAATTATTTTTGCATTTTTTTTTTTTGCCAGTGATTTGCATGACATTGGCGTTTTAGATGCCTAAGAATGCTAACTTTCTAAAACAAGTTTCAAATAGTTGTCAATCTTTTAACTGCCACAAATAAGGTAAAAATACCCAACACATGGCAATTGACCCTTCGCTAAGCCCCGCCCTCCTTAGTTACTGTTGCTATGCCTGTCAAGCTTTCATGACTGCCATGTCTATTGCAATGTGTATGCGCTGGTGTCAGACATTGCCAGGGATATAATTAGTCATTTCTGGGAAACAGGTGAGATATCCGAGAAAGCCAGACAAAAAAGGACTGCAGTATGCATTACAGGTGTATATTCACGACATAATAGGCAACCGATTAGAAAATAATTGAATCAAAATTGAAGCTAGGTTTGCCTAGCCGCCTCATACGTCAACCATTCAACAGCTTAGTTCATCCACAGCAGGAGAGGTGAAATTTAAAAATAATCTAATAATAACATATTAAACCTCATTCATTCACTCACCGGTTGGAATTAAAGTCGTATGGTTCTCCTCGACGACTCTCCCGATTTCTCCTGTGCTCTTCCTCCTGTCCTCTTTCTTCTGTGGATGCAAATACACCTGATTAAGGGAAGTGACTAAAGTTATATTGGTGTTTACCTAAGAACTGAACTTACCATATGAACTGTGTGTGAGATCGCTTTCCCTCTTTTACCCCACTCGCCTGTTCACCTCTCTGCTGTTGTTGCATCACATGAATAAATACTCTTAAAGTTAATCCTCCTTTGTCTTCCTTGTGTGGCCGTGACACTTGATATCTGCTAACACTATTTTGATGTCTTTCTATTGACATTCTACTGACAATAAGGAACTTACAAGTACAAATTAAGTTACTCCACTAAAATACAGTCTACTAAAAGACTGATGAAAATCACATTGTTTGAGTTAAAGATTGTGTAAAGAGGGCCATACATATAAACAAAGAAACAAACAGCTAATTTGTTTTTTGAAAACATACATCAACAAAAAAACGTATGAAGGAACATATCAGCAACAATAATACACAAAAGAAAGAATCTAATGGTTAAGTAATAGTCATTCATTCATTCACTTTCCTTCAGCTTAGTCCCTTATGTACAGTGCTCAGCATATATAAGTACACTATCTATCTATCTATCTATCTATCTATCTATCTATCTATCTATCTATCTATCTATCTATCTATCTATCTATCTATCTATCTATCTATCTATCTATCTATCTATATTCATATTTTTAATAGTGTAATGTGAAGTGATGTTGACAACAGGGTGAGGATCCAAACGCATGGTTTATTAGCAGGATGGTCAGGCAAGCAATGGTCAACACAGGGGCAAACAAATATACACAAGCAATCCAGAGTCGTGGTCGATAAACAGGCAGATGGTCAAAAAGGCAGGCAGCAGACAGGAATAAACAAACAAGACGAGGCGAGGGTCAAAAACATGGCAGGACAAGGGAAGGCAAGGGAAACCACGTTGTAATGTTTCACTATACAGATTAACAAGACTCAGCAACGATGTGTGTGTGTGTGCTGTCTTTATAGTCCTAGTAATCAGTTCATGAGCAGCTTCAGCTGTGAGTGTTTGCAATCAGACAGGATCTAGACCAGGTGTGTGAGTGGTGCATGACTGAATCATGTAGTTCTTTAGCTGGCAGATTTGTAGTTCTCCAGCGATCTGCACAGGCTGGATTGCTGTGATCGTGACAAATAGGAAGCTACACAATATTATATTTGTGCATATACATTAGATCAGTCAGTACTGAAGCCAAATCTGGAGCTTATTTCAATTTCTAAATCTGTTTGGTGACTAAAATATTATTTTAATAAATATATCTGTTTAATAAATCTTTAATGCACCAAAAAGCTAAATCTGTATCAGGGGTTGCCACTGTGGAATGAACCACCAATTATTTCAGCATACATTTTACACAGGCACACCCCAGTACTGGGAAACCCATACACTGCCAACTGGCCCAGCTGGGACTGAAACCTTCTTGCTGTGAGGCAACAATGCTAACCACTGAGCCACCGTGCCGCCTTAATATAAATATACTATTTGTTTTAATGCATTGACCTATTTTAGCAGAATTCCTGTTTTGTATTTTCATACTTCCTATATAAACACCTTCAAATATGATCACTACCTTTATACCTTACCTGCTGAGAGAGAAACTTTGAGTCGTAGAGTGTTTTTAAACCAAAGCTCAAAACCCTCCAGAAGCTTTGTGAAAATCACTTCTCATCCCTCTTGAGGATTTAGATAGGTAAGCTCTCTCTCTCTCTTTCTCTTTAAACTGGAATTTTTGAAGCACATTTAGATTTACAATGACAAATGCGGGAAGATTAGCCCTCCGTAAGCCAGCTCTTATGAAAATTTACAGTTCTGCATTAATATTAATAGATTATTTTCACCTGCGCGGTTTCATAAATAAGCACAGTTTTTGTCAGGCGCCGCGTAGATCACCTGGATTGCTCTCTCTTTACACCCCGTCCGTTTTGCGAATTAATTGGTGAAATTGCAAATCAGGTAAGCCGGCCAAATAATTCATTGTCAGATCCAATCAATAACCAGGGTAAATCAACTCATTTAATTTCTAAATGATCTTAAATAGATCAAGCGACCAATTAAACAATTAGCATGCATTTAGCGATTAATTAATACGAGCATTAATCATGTCAGGGCCGAGGAGATTTTTGAAGGCAAGTTTTTTGGAGAGCGCCGGGCACGGAGGCAATCCGTTATATGCGGAAAGTGCAGCCAGTGACACAGAGAGATTTACTGTGCTAAAAGCAATGCAATTAGGAGAGAGGTTGAGAGGCTGGAGAGGGTATGAGCGCAGTGTTAAAAGGAAGAGAGATTTGACAGGCGTGGACAGACTCTTTTCTGCTGATGAAAAAACATACAAAATGGGCCCTTGTTAAAGTACACTCAAGATAATTTGCAAAGCAAAGTGGCCTTCGCGAAAACGCTTTTAAAAAGTTTCTAGGTTAACTTTGAAGTCAAACATCAGCATAGATTAACAAAATGCATATCAAAGCTTTTCGCACCCAGACTTTAGAGGCTGAAAACATTGCGCCTGATGAATTCTGGTTGAATTCCGATTACATATAACCTCGGGGAGAATTGTTCAGATGACGTGAGTCTATTTGCAATTTGCTTTTTGAGCTTAAATAAATAGGCCTATATGGGAATACTTAAATGCATGTGTGTTTTTGTTTATGATTTCTAAGCAAAAATAATGACTATTGCACATTTTAACCATTATATGGAGGAGACACTAATTTAAATTTTATTTAGGGTAACAATAGTTTCTACCAAAATCTCTTGTCAATCATATGTAGAATAAACAGTTTAATGCATGTTAAAAGGTATTCGGTTTTTTGTTCATTTACTCTTTTACATTTAAAAATGACATAATAATTATATTTCATTTATTCATTTTCTTTTCAGCTTAGTCCCTTTATTAATCCGGGGTCGCCACAGCGGAATGAACCGCCAGCTTATCCAGCACATGTTTTACGCAGCGAATGTCCTTCCAGCTTCAACCCATCTCTGGGAGACATCCATACACACTCATTCACACTCATACACTACGGACAATTTAGCCTACCCAATTCACCTGTACCGCATGTCTTTGGACTATGGGGGAAACTGGAGCACCCAGAGGAAACCCACGCGAATGCAGGCTCGAACCAGCGATATCTTTCTTGCTGTGAGGCGACAGCACTACCCACTGCGCCAATTCTTCGCCATTAATTATATTTGATTTTCATATTTCATTTCAACTCATTATTTAAGTTTAGGAGGCAGAATTTTTTGTTATTAATTACTGTTATTAATAAATCATATAATAAAATGACGGACTATTTCAACCCCAAATGTAATCGTTGGGTTAAACTTTTTAAAAATTAAAATAGATCATTTTAGATCATTTCAAAATTATCTAAATTTGATCTAAATTTCAGCATTTAAACTGAATGAATGTTGTGATTGGATTCTATAGCATTCATTTATTTTCTTGTCGGCTTTGTCCCTTGCGGGGTCGCCACAGTGGAATGAACCACCAACTTATCCAGCACGATTTTTACGCAGCGGATGCCCTTCCAGCCGCAACCCATCTCTGGGAATTTCCACACACACACATTCACACTCATACACTACGGACAATTTAGCTTACCCAATTCACCTGTACTGCATGTCTTTGGACTGTGGGGGAAACCGGAGCACCCGGAGGAAACCCACGCAAACGCAGGGAGAACATGCAAACTCCACACAGAAACGCCAACTGACCCAGCCCAGCCGAGGTTCAAACCTGCGACCCAGCGACGTTCTTGCTGTGAGGCAACAGCACTACCTACTGCGCCACTGCGTTGCCCTCCAATCACAACATATACTAAATAAATTATTATAAATGACTATTTTTTTTTTTAAATAATGAGTTAGTATTTAGGATTTTATAAGATTTTTTCTTTAAATTGTAATATACTTTGTTTTTATTTATCTAATTATTTATTTTATTCTTTTAATTTTTATATATGTGTTTGTTTTACTGCAGTGTGTAACACAGCACAAAGTGAAGTGAAATATCCAGCTAAGGCTTAAATCTGAAAGTGCACCGTGTTTATAACTATTGATTCATCTATAAAAGAGTTGACTTAGAGTAGTTCAAATGACTCGTCGGGGTAACGAATCTTTAGCCGTGTCGGCTTGACATCAATACAGAACTCAAGATTGGCTCATTTGTTGCACGCGCAGACCCTGGGAAATAGGAACCCCTCTGCCCCGCCAACACACACTGTAGCAAGAAAAAGAAGAAGACAAACACTGTAGCAGATCCCGGTTGAATCATGTCGCCAAGACGCTGCTCTCTGAAGTTTGAGGGAATGTTAGTGTTATTTTCGCAAAAGTATATTTGCAAAAATACTTCAGCATTATAGCCCCAGCCTTGTACTGTGTTCCCATCATTTTACTGACGAGTGCTTCAGCAATCTACAGTACATGCTTACAACGGGGGATTCGTCGGCCGTTTGTTAAAGGAAGGATCAGAAAAGACTTTAGATGAATGAGACTTTGTCAGAGCTTGACAGGAACTTGACAAAGCTTGCAGTACACAGTTCATGGACCAGTTGCTTCCTCCATTTACAAGTGTAAGTAACTTAAGTGCGATTAAAATAGTTGCCTCCTTGTTTTCTACAGCTTGCAACTTATGTATTTAATTGTGTTTTTTTACTTGTAACCAATTCACGCGGCTTGTACTGTATCTGGTTAACTCTTTATATTCTTATCATGTCTAAAGCCATGTTGAAAATGCGATGCGTGCCATTTTGTTTACGGATATAAAATACGTCTGTGAGCTCGTGATTCACTGCCGTTTGTCGTTGCTATGGCCAACGTCAGCTGTTCCTACTCACGTGTGGCGGTCAAGTTTCAAAATAGTTCAGCTTTGTCATTGTGTGGATTAATACTGAATGTATGTCATGGTTAAGAATAGAGCAATATGCTGGTCTCAAACTGTATTTCTTTAATGCACTCCTGCTTTGGGCTCACACATACACTCTGCACTCTGACTACTTTAAAATTGTTGATAAGCCGTAATGGGCATTTCTCTCTGTCTCACGCTGAACGCAGTCAACCAATCGCAATAGACTTGGTCATCGGACCAATCAGCGCAGATTAGCGTCACGCTAAGGAGGGGTTTGGGAACAAATGAATCACTGAACGAGTAATATGGGAGTCGTTGGGATAATTAAGTTAAAAAAAACTGCATATTTTAGGACAATGAAAGTGTTTTTTGACCTTGCACGCATATCAGGGTGTTGTTGGAGACCCCTAAAACAAAAATATGACCTTTTTAATGCATAATCAGGGCACTTTAATGTAATCCTTTTTATTTTATTTTCAAAAAATCATTTTAAATGAATCTTTTTTGTGTGTGTGCCATGGTGAACACCTATTTAATTTCGGTTCTAATTTAACCCAGAGGTTTGGTTTGTCATGTGATCCAAATTTGGAATTATATCCCTCCATCATTTTCCTCATTACTCTTTTTTTATTCTTGTATTGATGTCCTCTTCTGTTTTTGTCCTGATAAACATAACAAAACTACATTTTTTCCACTTCATAATATGGAACCTCTTGGTTTGTTGCCTGTTTATTTGTGGAATGGTGTGTTTGTTAAATATAAAAAGATCCCCTCTTTAGAAAACAGATTCATTCAAATTGTTTATATAGAACAACATATACAATATGTACAACAGCATTTTTGTGAGATCATATGAAGGCCTGTGTTGAAAATTCCATTCTTATTTATAAGCTGCCCATTCTCAATGTACGCTATAACAGCCATTAAACATTATCTTTTGTTTTTGCTCAATATGATTATTTTTACAGCAGAATAATAAAAGGCAATCCAAATCCAAATGCCATAGCAAGAACGTGAACACTATAAACACTATCAGTGTCTACTAATGGCATATAAGTCCCTAACTAGTCAGTAAGTGCAGTTATTAGTCATTAATAGGGGTCTAACTAGTGATCCCGAAACTAAAGTGTTACCAGACCACTCTCGAAAACTCAAATTTAATGCTCCAGATTTAGGGCTGGACTGGAAACAGCGGCTCTTTGTGAGATCATACTCAAAGCCCACCAAGAAAACTCCTGTGTTCTCGCAATTAAACTGTCAAGTAAATAATTATTCTACTTATGTTATTTAATTCCTCCGTTTTTAGCTCAAAGTGCTGTATTTGTTGAACCTTTGACTGTGGCATGCATTGATGAGACAAGCCGAATGGAATCTCGATGTTGGAGGTTGAAATGTTCAGAGTGGAAAAATATGGTTACTTGTTAATGCTTGATACATTTGACACTCGCGAAAGTGTGAAGCTGCACCTTCAGAAAAAAAGTTGTGGTTAGTTTATTACAGCAAAACCGCACAATCTTTTGCTGATATGTTGACCCACACTTTCAACGATCAGGATAATCAAGAAGCAGGTGATTATTTTTAATAATCAGTTAGATATAATTATCTTCATTTTTCTGATTTGCACTTTCTGCATGTAAAATTGCTTGAAAGTTATTATGCAGCATTACAGTCTGCCAAATGTGTAACTCTAACCTAAATGCAGAGAGATTTTTTTTTTTAACATTTTGAGCATGTTCTAAAACCGTCCATGATAATTATTTCCTAATTGGGAGATGAAAATCAGAGATATGTCTGAAGTTTTCTTTGGCTAAAGCAATATGAGCAATATGACGTTGCAGCATACAGGAAAAATAGTGTCTTAAGTCTGCTTTTGTCATCACACACTCACACAAATTGTGTATGATATGCCCAAACTTACTGTACAAGAATGAACCTAGCTGTTTTTTATGGGTCAAGTATTGAATTTCTGAGACTGCATTTGAATGCTGTAAACACTATTCACTGATCAGTGTATTTGTGTGTAGGGTAGGATGCTTTAAAAGTGTACTTCAAGCTGATTGTATTAAGTATAATTAAGTAATGTTTAATTATATATTTAATTATAGTGCATTAATTCAATTCAAGTTTACATATGTAGCACTTTTCACAATATATATCGTTGCAAAGCAGCTTCACAAAAGCTGCTAATCATTACAATATACAGTCGAAATCAGAAAAGTTAAGGAGTTGTGTATAGGTGTTGTGATCGCCAGTGCTGTTGCCCTTGATGGATATCACTCCCTGTACACTCACCTGAACTACAACTGCCATGAGACATTGCGCCAAATAACTCCTGCTACACTGTAAACTCTAATAAGTTGAGACTACTCAAACAAACTGAAGGAATCACTTACCTCAAATCATTTGAGTAATGGACAACTCAATTAATTGAGTTGACCAAATGTGGTCTCTTCATTGAATGAACTTAAATGTTTAATTACAGAGAACTTAAATGTTTAAGTACAGATCATTTAAATTGGCTAATACACTTCCAAATTTTTCAGCTTTTATATTCTTTACTTACTTACTCCCAGGACCGTTTATATCAAAGTTGATATTTAGCTGCACCATGTTGGTGTTTCATAACATCAAATTTTTACAAGGTGGGTTGTCAGCCCAATGCTCAACCTCCAACCTGGAGGACCAGGACATACACACATACACTACGGACAATTTAGCCTACCCAATTCACCTATAGTGCATGTCTTTGGACTTGTGGGGGAAACCGGAGCACCTGGAGGAAACCCACGCCAACACAGGGAAAACATGCAAACTCCACACAGAAATGCCCAGCTGGGACTCGAATCAGCGACCTTCTTGCTGTGTCACCTCTACGTTTATATCAATTAAGAAAAATGTATATAAGAATTTAAATATCTACTTATTAATTTAACTTTTCTCTTTTGCAGATGGGTTTAGGTAGTGCCTCTGTCTGGCTGCGTTTCAACAAAATTCAGCATCACAAGCAAAATGACCACCTTGTGTCATATAACATACAGTATATATCGACCAATCAGGTGGGTGTCAAGGCAGAACTTCAAACGCAACCAATCATTTTATACAGAGCCAAGATAAATTCTTTAAAGAAATTAAAATATTATGTTCAGAGAACTTAAAATATTAATGAAAAGTTTTTTGCTGCCTAATGAGTAAGTTAAATACACCTGATGCCAAAACTTGGTATTTTAAGTGATGTCAAGTTGTATTAACTTAATATCTTATCTTTAGTAATGACTACACCGGGCTTTACAGTGTACAGGCTGACAATTATCTGGAGACAGACACTAGGGGTGTCAAAATTAATTGTTTCTTCAGTGCACCGCGATGCAGACGCGGACAATTCGGTATCGGTTCAGTAATAATCATAACCGGTTATAATACTGACGTCATTTATCTCACATGCGGTATGTCGCCGTAGCTTACTATGGCGACGGAGGCGAGCCGCGAGCGTGATTATTTACAATGCTCTAACTACGAAAAACACACAATGTGCACAATTTCACTGCATGTGTGTTTGCTGAACACTGTTTCACTGAAACTTACAGCAAAAGCCCCTATTTCACGACGATTAAGAGAATGAAAGTAATCTCCATTTCTCTCTCTCTGTCTCACTGTGGCCCATGGGTGCATCTGTGAAGAGCACCAGCGTGTAAGAGCCAATCACAGCCCTTTCTGTTGAGCGCGTGACCAATCAAAGGGGTGTAAGAAATAACTTGGTAGACAAGGCAGAAAGCGAGTGGGATATTTATATTTGTTTATTTGCTATAGACCATTTCAATGTGGTCATGTCATTGGCCCATGAACATTTCCTGCTTGACTTTAAACTATTTCCTAACTGTAACAAGAGGCAATTCAATCATAACTTGACTTTAAATCAGTCGTCATAACACTATTTATTAATATGTGGACCTTTTTGGATTCTCAGAAGCAATGGAAATTAAAAATGTAAAACAGAAAATACGTTAGGACCATTGTTTTTGTTTACATCCCTCGAAATTGTCTATAAATGCTCGTGTTGTTTAAAGGTACAGTTTATATATCTGACTGTTTGTATTAAAGGACAAAATTGTTTTACAAATAGTATATAAGTATATTTATACATTTTAATACAAGAATTGTTGTGCTGTGAAGAAAATAAAAAACTGTGTATGGAAAGAATCGTCAATGCACCGTGATGCACCGAGATATCGAATTGAATCGAATCGATTGCATAAAAATCGTAACCGAACCGAACCGTGAGACCAGTGTAGGTTCACACCCCTAACAGACACACACACTGATTACACTACACTACACTACACTACACTACTACAGTACATTACTATATCCACTATTTAAACTCCACTCATAAACTCTTCCATGGCTGAGCCTTGTTAGTCTGTTGTTGTGATTCAAAGCATTTCCATAGTTTTTTGTTCTCCTGTGTTTTTTGTCCTTTTGGCCTGTTTACAGATTTTTTGATTATTTGCTGCCTGCCTTGAATTTTTTGCCTGTTACACAAATTATTCTTCTGGATTGTCTTTTATGCTGGTTTTCAACCCCTGCCTGTCTGGCCAATCTCTTAATAAACCTGCATTTGGAACTAACCCCTATCTTCACATCTAGCCTGATCTCATGAGGAAACGTAAGTGTTTTACGTTTTGTCAGTTTAGTGGCTAATTCGTACGAATTTGTACGAGTTCAGTCGTTTGAAAATGTACGATTTTAAAAAGGAGGCGTGGCACTCAACCCCACCCCTAACCCCAACCATCATTGGGTGATGAGCAAATCGTACTATATTATTCTCAAAAGATCTCAAATACATAATCTCTTAAGTCGTCGTAGGGTTGGCATCACCTCTTCACAGGTTTTGGATCTGATCGAGTGACACTCCACGATCTAAAGGCCTCAAGATGGGCATCCTGAGGTGAAACTAGAGAACAAAGAAAATAATTAGCATAGCTGCTGTTCAGAATTTATTTGCACAAGAGATATTAAACTAATGTGAAAAAATGACTGAACTGCATCCTACAGTTGTGATGCATTGTGTAGAAAAAGATAAATTTTTAAGCTAGTTTTAAACTGAGAAAGTGTGTCTGAGTCTCTGACATTATAAAGATGGCTATTCCAGAGATTAGGAGCCAGATATACAATTGAAGTCAGAATTATTAGCCCTCCTTTGAATTTTTTTCTTTTTTAAATATTTCCCAAATTATGTTTAACAAAGCAAGGAAATTTTCACAGTATGTCTGATAATATTTTTTCTTTTGGAAAAAGTCTTATTTGTTTTATTTCGGCTAGAATAAAAGCAGTTTTTATTTTTTTATTAACCATTTTAAGGTCAAAATTATTAGCCCCTTTAAACTAATTTCTTTTAACTGTCTACAGAACAAACCATCATTATACAATAACTTGCCTAATTGCCCTAACCTGCCTAATTAACCTAATTAATTAAGCCTCTAATTGTCACTTATAGATATAGATATATAGATATATAGAAGTGTCTTGAAAAATATCTAGTCAAATATTATTTACTGCCATCATGGCAAAGATAAAATAAATCAGTTATTAGAAATGTGTTATTAAAACTATTATGATTAGAAATGTGTTGAAAAAATCTTCTCTCCGTTAAACAATAATATTAATTGAGGGGTTGGGCGTGGGGGGGGGGGCTAATAATTCTGACTTCAACCTTATAAATGCACAATTAATGTATTGATGTACAGTATTGTATTTGTGCTATTTCAATACTAATGTACCCACTTTAGTATATTCTAATTGTGTAATTGGTACTTTGATTACCCAAATAACTTCTGGTAACACTTTACTATAAGTAACAAATCCCACTGTTAACAACTGGCTTAATACCTGCTTGTTAATAAGATGTTTATTAGTACTTATGAAGTATGATCTTATTCTACTAATCTGACCCAATACCTAAACCCCAGTACTACCTTATTAACTATTAATAAGCAATAAATGTGAAGTTTATTGAAATAAAAATCTTAGTTAATGTGTTGTTAATTGTGAGCATTTTCCTGCTAATACTACAGTATATCAATGAAATCTTGAACATGGACATTTGAGACTAATAGAAAAATGTGAAAAAGAACTGCATAGGTTACTCAAAAGTGTAAAGACACACACACACACGCACACAAACACACACTTTTATTTATTTTTGGTAATTCATCTTTTTTGAATGATTTCAATCTTCCTGGATGACTGATGAACATTTTGCTTAATAAACTACAGTATTTTTTGATGATGTAAACAGATGTGCAATTTGGGTTTTATTCTATTATATTTTACCATCTCATCTGATTTCAAATGTGTGAGGCACTATGCAATTTTCTAAATAGTTAAAGGTTCAAAAGAACATATATTTGAAACCTTAATAACATTATACATTTATTTTTTATTATTATTAGTTCAATGCATTCTTATTCAATATATTTACTCTGTATTAAAAAAAATAGTACATATAAATGTACATTTTTAAAAACCTCATTTTCCCCACCCCTGTCTTTTAGTTATTACGAACACCGCTGTGCTTCATATGACTGTGTTCGATAGAAATCCTGCACGAGCCGGTGCGTTTGTGTGTTTTAAACCAGCCTTGAGCCCGTCGTCAGCCGGACCGTCCCCAACCATGCGTGGTATGGGGTTTTCTGCTCTCATCACGGAGAACCATAAGACATATTTCAATTTCCTTTGATCCTCATTGGTGGTACAGCTGGAAAACCTGATCATTAAAAAACCATAGCACCGGCCAGTGGGTTTTGCCTTCCATCTGAAGGGCTTGTGCGTGTATGCTATTCGTTTTTATTTCTGAATCAGGTCTTCACAGAAACTTCTTTCTTCAAGTTCAAAGCTTTACGTGATTGACCTGAATGTGATTTGAGAAAGCTTTGAAGTTCAAATTACTATTTGAATATAGAAAAGGTAGTGGATTTTGTAGGAACAGAAACATTTGTCAGAAGTATAACCAATACTTTATTGTTGGTTTTGAAAGCCAAGGAAACACATCCGACACTACATTTATTTTATGATGTATTAAAATGCCTACAGATTGTGGTCAAAACTAATTACCACCAATAACATATATGCTATGACATATTGTCTATGAAAAAAATTGGTTTCTTCTACGTGACATAATGAAACTATTTTCTTTTCTCTCATGGGTACTAACATGTCAGCAGACAATGTTGGATCAATACCAAGCATAAATATATTTCTTGGCCCATAGCTGCAATTTTGTAATTCAGCTTCAGTCTCAATTTTCTTGCTGGCAAAGAGTGCTGTCTAGTAAGTCCATCTCTTTCCCTGCTTTCCATAATCTAGCCTCTGTTTTCACAGGAGACTCCACGCGGTGACAAAAGCGGCGTTGCGAGTAGAGCTGATAACTGCAGATGAACAGTGTCAGGTAGAGTGTGATCAAAAGACGGTTAATGTGTTTTATACCAGCGTGCCTGAAGAGCGGGTGAATACTCAAATCACTCAGTGTCAGGCAAATATACCTTAATAAGACTCCCTGCTTCCCTGCACGCGCGCACACACACTTTTTCATGCCACTCACATTATGCAAAGATGAGACTTTAAATATTCAGTAGTACTGTTTCTTTACATTTTGGACACACAGATAATTTTCTAAGTGATCAGTCTTACATTTGTGTTGCCGGGTGGATGATAAAAAAATATGAAAATTCCCATAGACTTACAGTAAATGGAAGGAGTAACCAAATTCGTTTGTAGGAACTGGAATATAACTCAGCAGGCACACAACATCATAAGATGTTAATATTAGGTTAGATGTAGGTCGTGATGTCAGGTGACCAAAATTCAATGTCTAGCCAGTATCCAAGGACAACGTTATTTTGACGTCCAATAATGACTCAAATGATGTTGATATTTGGTTGATTTTAGGTTGTGTTGGAAAGTGACCAAAATCCAACATCTTAAACCAACGTCAAATTTACATCAAATACTGACATTTATTCGTCAGGTATGGCAACCAAAATCCAACGTCTGATAGACGTCATATTGGTAACATCAACACAACGTCAAGCTGTAGCATTTGAAGGAGACTGAAGACAGACATAAAAATCACAAAAATAAATAAAAATTTAAAATTACACATTATTACTGCTATATATTTATATTTTTTTGTAACATAACACTCTACTTTAAAAACTTTAAAAAACATTTTTTTACAGAAGTGTATGTAATCTTTTGCATGTAACCCTAATCCTAACTCTAATCTAATCCTAACTGATATTATGTCCATTATTGCCATTATTGTACTTGTTACAAGTGCATGTGTACTGTGTACTTTATGGGAACTCAGATATAGGAACAACAACAGTGGCGTTAAGCACATGTGTATTATGGGTTCAGTCTATAGCCATACACTCTCAGAAATAAAGGTACGAGAGCTGACACTGGGGTGGTACCTTTTCAAAAGGTACAAATTTGTACCTAAAAGGTCCATATTAATACCACAAGGGTACATATTGGTACCTAAAAGTAAAAAAGTGTTCCTCTTAAAATGTTTAGGTACAATATATACTTCTGAGGTACCAATATGGACCCTTTAAGTACACATGTGTACCTTTTGAAAAGGTACCACCACCCCAGTGACAGCTCTCGTACCTTTATTTCTGAGAGTGTATGCTATGGAACCCATAATACACTTGTGCTTAACGCCACTGTTGTAGTTCCTATATCCGAGTTCCCATAAGTCATATTGTTGTTTTGGTTGACAAGTACTTTTGCTAGTCTACAGATCGAATCCATGATACACATGGGCTTAACGCCACTGATGTAGTTCCTTTTTTTAAGTTCCCACTATAAAAGCCATATTGTTGTTTTGGTTGACAAGTACTCGTGCATGTCTATAGACTGAACCCATAATACACCTGTGCTTAATGCCACTGTTGTAGTTCCTATAACTGAGTTCCTATAAAAGCCATATTGTTGTTTTGGTTGACAAGTACTCGTGCATGTCTATAGGCCAAACCTATAATACACATGTGCTTAACGCCACTGTTGTAGTTCCTATATCTGAGTTTGCAGTATAAAAAGCCAAATTGTTGATTGATTAACAAGTACTACTTTTGCATGTCTATAGACCGAACCCATAATACACCTGTGCTTAACGCTATTGTTGTTGTTCCTATATCTGAGTTCCCATAAAAGTCATATTGTTGTTTTGGTTGACATGAACTTGTGCATGTCTGTAGACTGAACCCATAATACACCTGTGCTTAATGCCACTGTTGTAGTTCCTATATCTGAGTTTCTATAAACGCCATATTGTTGTTTTGGATGACAAGTACTTGTGCATGTCTATAGACTGAACCCATAATACACCTGTGCTTAATGCCACTGTTCTAGTTCCTATATCTGAGTTCCTATAAACGCCATATTGTTGTTTTGGATGACAAGTACTTGTGCATGTCTATAGACTGAACCCATAATACACCTGTGCTTAATGCCACTGTTCTAGTTCCTATATCTGAGTTCCTATAAATGCCATATTGTTGTTTTGGATGACAAGTACTTGTGCATGTCTATAAACGGAACCCATAATACACCTGTGCTTAATGCCACAGTTGTAGATCCTATATCTGAGTTCCTATAAAAGCCATTTTGTTGTTTTGGTTGACAAGTACTCGTGCATGTCTATTGGCCGAACCCATAATACACATGTGCTTAACGCCACTGTTATAGTTAGTATATCTGAGTTTGCAGTATAAAAGCCAAATTTTTGAATGGTTGACAAGTACTACTTTTGCATGTCTATAGACCGAACCCATAATACACCTGTGCTTAACGCTATTGTTGTTGTTCCTATATCTGAGTTCCCATAAAAGTCATATTGTTGTTTTGGTTGACATGAACTTGTGCATGTCTGTAGACTGAACCCATAATACACCTGTGCTTAATGCCACTGTTCTAGTTCCTATATCTGAGTTTCCAGTGTAAAAGTCATATTGTTGTTTTGGATGACAAGTACTTGTGCATGTCTATAGACTGAACCCATAATACACCTGTGCTTAATGCCACTGTTCTAGTTCCTATATCTGAGTTCCTATAAACGCCATATTGTTGTTTTGGTTGACAAGTACTTTTGCATGTCTACAGACCGAACCCATGATACACATGGGCTTAACACCACTGATGTAGTTCCTATATTTGAGTTCCCACTATAAAAGCCATAATGTTGTTTTGGTTGACAAGTACTTGTGCATGTCTATTGGCAGAACCCATAATACACATGTGCTTAACGCCACTGTTATAGTTAGTATATCTGAGTTTGCAATATAAAAGCCAAATTGTTGATCGGTTGACAAGTACTACGTTTGCATGTCTACAAACCGAACCCATAATACACATGTGCGCCACTGATGTAGTTCCCATAACTGTTTTGGTTGACAAGAATTTGTTATTTTGTAGTTTGTTAAACTGAAATCGGTATTCCTAGAATACTAGTAAACCCAGAATATTATATTGCTTTAAAACACTGTAAATGAACATGTATTTTTTATGATTAATACATGTTCTAGAGACAAAAGTGTTGTTGTGAATCTTGCTTTCAATTCTTTGATAGCATGACATTTAAAACAGTGTGCTGTACTAGGAAGCATAAATAAAATAAATAAACATATAAATCTTGTTAGATTTATAGTGTTGTTGATTTCTAAGCACTCGTGCTACTGTATATAGGAGCCATTTTGCACAAGAGCAGTGTTGTATTTGGCAATAAGGCTGTCTTATTTCCTCTTTGTGGTTTTTTGTCTGCCTCAAATTGTCAAGTATGCTGTGTTGTCTTGTTTCCCCTCTTGCTCCAGACCCCACAATCAAAGGCCTCCTTGGTTATTCCTCTCTTTGTTTCTCTCCTCGGCACCAAGTTAGCCGATTTTGCTGATATGATGAGACTTGATGGAAATAAATCTCAGTTTTGCACCGGAAACCCCTCTGGCCCTCCTCTTCTTCAATGCCAGATGAAAGCCCAACTCGTGAAGGACGTCTGTACTGACAGCTCAAGCTCTGTTCCGGGACTCTGTCTTCAGCGGGGCGGTTGTGAGAGAGAGGGTAAGGTATGTTTGGGAAAACTTGGCCCTCACCGCTTGCCCATGCCAACTCAAACTGTTAGCTGCAAACGCTGGCAAGACGTGCCCGCCGGCATCAGCTGGGACCCACTTACCGTATTTTCATTTCATAGAGTTTTTTTGGGGGAGAGAAATGGCGTGATATCGCTGAGTACGTAGGGATGTAGCCTCCTTTCGGTTGTCACAACTGGTAAAGGCTTGACTTTGAACTGTGGAGAGAGGAACCTAATTATACCCCACCTGTGCCCGGCTGCAGGGGGAGAGAAGGTGGAGATGAAGCTGTTAACTGTCTCGCAACTGGCACCACCCTGTGTTTGTATACATCTGTGTCTTATTTCCCTCTCTGGCACAATCAGTCCAGGAAGCTAAGCAGGCATGACCGCATTTGGCTACTTCCAAAGACTTTGGCAAAGTTAGACAAGGAGAATCCTGAGGGTGGGAGGACATGGGTGCCTTGTGTTTGAATGTGTGTGTGTGTGTGTCGCCGAGAGGTGTATTGTTTGTTTTGCCCCCACTCTAGCTGATTTGAAAATGCTGGTACAGCAGAAAATAATTGGTCCAGCCCTGTGTGGAATTGAGGGATGGAGTTACAACATAGAAGATGAGTCTATATGTTTGTGTGCGCGCGTAATTGTGTATTCATGTGTGTGCAGAGGCTCGTGAGATGTTATAATGCAGTTTTGTGTCAGAGCAAATCAAAAGCAGCTACCTGGTGTTGTAAACAGGCTTGAGTGACATCTGACTAATAAGGAAACGCCACTGGTAGAAAGCACCTGCAGTGTCCTCGGCGTATCTAATCGTCATCTTCGGCGAGGCAGGGTAATTCGGAGACACCGTTGTGGGCCGCTTTCAGAGGCATTCTGCCGCTCTGAGTCCATTATAAGTCCTGTCACATTTCGACTGCTTGATGTGCATCTACAAAAGGCTCGCGAGCTCCAGATGGGAGTGACATTCGCATTCATTGCCTGTAAGGAAGTAAGAAACAAGTGCAAAATAACACAAGAAGAGAGCATTGAGGCTTAATTAAAGGATCATCTACTGCTATTTCTGAGAAAAATACTAATTAGAAAGAAATGATTGATGAGTTGTTTTGGCTGTTTAAGTAACAAACTGGACTGAAACATAATAATAATAATAAAATGTTAAATTGTGTGTGATTGACCTGCCTAAAATGCAGTGTTACTTTCATCCAATTATTTTACCAACCAACAAAGTGGTTCATTTGGGGACAAAAATAAGATGCGAAAGGGAGTTTGTTTCAGCAGTTAACATTATTTTATGACCTTTATCCGTCATTTTCTTTTTAATCCACCAGCATTAACTACTTCCCTTTCCAAATTCAGGTCATACGTAAAGATGTTCACCCAATCCGTGCATACTTCATATTAGGGATGAGCCCATTTCATTTGTCCAAATATTGTCAGCTTTCATTAGTGTGTCTGGAACTGGTGGCAGGCACAGCTTGTGTGCAGGTTGTCAGAGCCATTTACAACAATGGCCAGATATGAACCCCAGGCATGTTTCTCAATGTAAATTACAACATCTGTCTGTATCCACCTGTTCTCAACTTCCGCTCATGTGCTTAATCAAAAAAAAAAAAAAGATAAGTGTCTCGCAATGCAATTAACCATATTGTAGCTCATCTGTGTTCAAGAGCACATTGTGCAAAATCTAACAAAAGCACAACAAGTGGGAACAAAGTAAAACTCTAGTGTCTTGTTGTTGCACTTTCTCAAAGACAACTGTTTTAGTTTTGATTAGAATTGAATACAAAGAAGAATGCAGCAAATACATAGACGAAATGAACCCTTGGTAGGCTGAGTTTTCATCCAAAGTGGTTAAGATAATTAAACATTTCTCTTATTTGTGTGATAAATGTATTGAAAACTGTTGTTATTATTATTAGGGGTTCAAGTATAGCACTGAAGCCTAATTGTAATTGTTAAGTCCAGTCACTTTTCTGCCTTAAAAGTCATCAGGGAGACCAGAAACTTTGACAGATGATAATACCTGTCCCATCTGCCATGTCACAAAGGCTCACTCATCTCGGTCTGATGGTGGCGCTACAGCAGCCCAAAACACGTAATCATTCATAACTCCTAAACTGATTTGACTCAAGTGTCTTATATTGTTGGAATCCTTGGCTCAAGCCCTTCAAGTGGCATGCGCCAGATTTCTTGTTTCAGAGTTCTTGATTTTTTGAAAACCTATTTTGCAAACTAGACTTGGGTTTTTGCCCGATTCAGTGTGTATAACACACACTGTACAAAATGTCCAGATTTGCACAGCATGTTACCGTAATTTTTCAATGTAAATTACATTAGTATCACTTTACAGGATTTAACTGTAAAAATTCACAGTAATGTGTTGTATTCATAATTTTATTGTGAAATTAATGCAGGCATCATGATTACAGCAAATTACTGTAAAAAGAGCTTTATCTTTTGCATGTTAGTTTTAGGAATTCAAACTTTTTTATTTCATTCAAAATATACATTATTACAAATGAACTTTTATGGTAGTATTGGCACTTTTATTTGATATTTAGAAATAACAGAATGTCATTGCAGCTTCAAAAACAATTTGGTTACATCTTTAAAAAATAACTTGAAAGAAAAATCCTCCTGTTTTGAAACGACATGAATGTCATAGTAAATTTTAAATTTTGGGTGCACTGCACCTTTATTTAGTTTTATAAGGTTAATATGGAAATATGAAAAAAATTTAATGAACATTAAAAGCTTGAATAAAATAAAATAAAAACATAATAAGCTTGAACAACAGTAATTGATTCATAGAACCAAACACTGTTAAAAACCCAAAATGATTTCAAAGTCAGGGTGAATGTCAAAATGAGTAGCCGAGGAAAGCCTGCTTCACAGTAAAATATAGTTAATTCTACAAGATAATACTATGAAATCACAGTAATGGACTTTACTATCTACTGTGAAGTTACACTATATGGCTGTAATTTCACAGTAATTTAAGGTAACAAAATCACAGTGAATTACTGTGAACTATCTCACAGTAATTTGCTGTGAATTTACATACAGTATTTTACTGTGAAAGTAATGCAATTATTAGCCAGTAATTTACTGTGAATTTAAGAACTTTTTTTTTTTACAGTGCAGCTCCAAAGAAGCATTACAATGTTTAACAACTTCAACCAACTGGTCACACTACAACTGTTAAAAAAAGTGTTTTTTTTTTTTTTTTTTTTTGGTAACACTTTGTTACACAAGTGCTGAGCCTGGTCAGTACCTGGATGGGAGACCACATGGGAAAACTAGGTTGCTGTTGGAAGAGGTGTTAAAGAGGCCAGCAGGAGGTTCTCAACCTGCGGTCTGTGTGAGTCCTAATACCCCACTAAAGTGAAGGGCTGTCAGTGAGCGCCGTTTTGCGGATGAGACATTAAACCGAGGTCCTGACTTTCTGTGGTCATTAAAACTCCCATGGCACTTTTTGTAAAAGAGTAGGGGTATAACCCCGGTGTCCTGGCCAAATTCCCTTCATCCTTAAACATCATGGCCCCCCAATCATCCCCATACAGCGAATTGGCTCTATCACTGTCTCTCCACTCCATCAGTCGCTAGTGTGTGGTGACCGCATTGGCGCTGTTGTCCTGTGGCTGCCGTCGCATCATCCAAGTGGATGCTGCATACTGGTGGTGGTGTGGAGAGACGCCCCTCATGATTGTGAAGCGCTTTGGGTGTATGGCCGTACACGATAAATGCATTATAGAAATACACATTATATTACATTACAATTATATAGTTACAAATTTACTATAGGGATAAATGTTACATTTTTTGGTCTTTATTGGTCTTAAAAAGCTTGAACCCTGATAATTGCTGCTTGCAGCTATATTAATTATTGTCATTATTATTGACATTATTATTATTATTATAGTCATCATCACATGATTTAATGAAGCATTGTCACAGGTTTTATGATGCTTTGTACAGCAGCTACTTTTCAATTTATATTTGTGTGAATTTAAAGTAGAATTTATTCAGAGCAGGTTCTAATGTTCCTTCATTCTCTTCATTCAAGTAAAAATCTTCAGACATTAATCAAGTAATGACAAAATTAAAACAGTTACAAAACTCAACAGCCCCTCTTTTTATTTAAAGCACTTGGGCTGCTTACATGCTGTAGCTGTAGCTGTTCCTATATCCATCCATTCCAAACCCTCGTTCCTATGCTTCTGCCTTTCTTTACCTTGAGCGTTTGTTTTCGTTTTACTCCCTTGAACCCTGCCACACGGGTGGTGACACACAGGGCCTGAGAGGGAAGATGGAGAGGTGGAGCAGGCCAGAATGATCACTATCATTAACATTCACCGCGGTTCACTTATCATCCCTGACTCCTGCGACATGGCAGCCATTACCTCGCGTCCGCAGGTGGAGCAGCACCATACATATTGCATTGTGCCAGGGCCGATTTATGTATCCAGTAACAAAAGGAAAGTCTAATGAAAAAATACAGGGGGCAATCTTTTATGCTCCTTCGCTTCCTCTTCCTCCTGAAGATGGGGGAGCGACGGCCTGGACTATGAAGAGAAAAGCCGGGAAACACCAGCCGCCCGCTTTTCCTCATCACTTTCCTGCGCTGCACTGTCAGTCAAATTCTCATTTGCAGAGCAAGCGAGGTTAACCTGCGTCAGAACGCCAGCGCTGTGACAAGGGGCCTATCAGAGCCTGGATCACTATGTCAGCTGGAAAGGAAGAACAGCGAAGGTTGGTGTCTTAAACATACTTTAGAGTGTGTGAGGTGACTGAATGTGAAATCTCATTCACGTTTATTCAAATAAGGCATGGCAAGAAGCAGCAGCCTTGGTTTGACACCTAATGCCAGCATCACTGGTTCTCATGTATCATATTCAATAATGATGGTTGCAATTTTGAATATGTGCGTTTATAAATTAAGCTACATTCAGGGGCGCCTCCAAGGGGTGACCAGGGTTGGCCACGGCCACCCCTGAGTAAACTCTGGCCACCCTTGTGGCCACCCCAATATGATTTTGCTGTTGACATTATTAATTTAAATGTACTTATGTAAATTCCCAATATTTTAATAAATAAAATGCAGCCACTAAATTATTGTTGGTGCCACTGACGTAGCTGATTCACTGCTCTCCCCCTCAGCGCTGGTTCAACGCTGGTGAAAACAAACTGACGCATGCGCGCAGAAAACCATTCCCGTGCGCCTCACGCACTCCTGTGAGAATCCCGGTTGTTTGCATGCATTCCAATAAAATACGCGCCGCTCATGAGCCGTGAAACAGGAGTAACAGCCTTTTGTGCAGAGGTGTCGGCACGCATCGAGTTTTGCAAGTCGACTAAACTAAAGTTTATATAATATGATGATGTAGTAACTTTCACTAAGCATGGCTTTAAAGCAGAAAGGAGGGATAAAGAGTCAGGGAGGTAAGACTTCATTACAGTATGTTGTGTATGGGATGGTTCGCCCATGGTGTCATTTAAACTAGAACCACCACTGCCCTCCCCGATCGTCGTTGACAGCACACAAACACCTTCAATAGACAGCAATGGCAATATAATATTTACCTTAAGGTACATCAATAGAAGAAGCTGCATTAATAATATTGTGGCTCAAAAAGGAATATGGATAAATTATATTATTAGGGTCTGTATAGTGAATGTGTGTGTAGTAATGTCTTTTGTTCAGTTTGTTCATTTGTTTGTTTTATTAATTAATTCATGAATCTTCATGAATTTTAGACTTGGCATATACCATATTCTGTGCAATAAAAGTATGTAAAAAATAACTAAAAAGTTATATATATATATATATATATATATATATATATATATATATATATATATATATATATATATATATATATATGAAAAGTGTTTTTAAACTAAATATTGATTTTTATTTGATTTGCACATGTACTTGCTGAGTTATTTCAAGGAATAAATTGCAATATTTTAAGAGTAATTAAATAAACGAATTAAAACCACATTATTTCATTTACCAGAAACAAAAATATAACATTACACTGAATTCATAAAATTTTTTTGTGTGCCACCCCAAGATTTGCTGCGGCCTCTTCTGGCCACCCCTAAGAAAATTTTCTTGGGGCGCCACTGGCTACATTATGTACAGGACAATTCCACACATATCCTTAGACACTGGAATATTGTGTAAGAGACTTTAGATTCATGGATTTGTTGTGACTCTTTTTAAATTTCAGTATGTTTACATTGACAACGCACAAAGGAAAAAGTCTTGCTTAAAGAGGGCAGAGTTGTCAAAATCTTTCAGGGAAAACAATAATACAGGTTGCATTATGCATTCCACGTCAATAGTTGGTAATGTCTGTATGGTGCTGTAGTCCAGCTTTCATGCTTTTTATTTACAATAACGATATCCTAGCATTTTCCAAAAACTTGCACTTTTAATATTTTTTATTATACCTCTTAAGGCCCAATGTGTTTTTTTACATGCATTTTTTATTTCTCTTTGCTATTTGGGTTTATTGGAACCTAATTAGAATAAAAATCTATTCTTTATTCTTTATTCTTAAATATAATGCTTTCTTTTGATATGATGTACTTTTAGAGAAAAATGATGTCCATATACAGTATGTGGACTTGTGGTCCGAATTTACATAAAACACTTGTTTTCTGAATGTTTTTTAATGCATATATAACTTGCTTTGACTATCAGAGGGTAAAAACAAAAAAATGTCCCATTTTAAACAGTTAAAAATAGGGTTTGGTACATTTCATTTGCTGCAAAACAGTTGCAGGATGACACTGTATGTCTGTGTAACGGAGGCCAGCTAGTGAAGTGCTGTGCAGGTAAACCTCACTCCTCTGACCTCTAAAGGTGCTCTAGCGACAGACGCTAGGGGCCATGGTCTTTAGCCTCCTTGTTAGAGCAACCGACTCCCATGCGGAAGGTCGCCGGTTCGATACCAGCTCGGAGCGGGTTGGGTGGCGTAGGACCGGCGGGGTTACATTGGTGCCGTGACCCGGATGGGAGTGAGGTTTAGGGGGGTGAGTGTAACGGAGGCCAGCTAGTGAAGTGCTGTGCAGGTAAACCTCACTCCTCTGACCTCTAAAGGTGCTCTAGCGACAGACGCTAGGGGCCATGGTCTTTAGCCTCCTTGTTAGAGCAACCGACTCCCATGCGGAAGGTCGCCGGTTCGATACCAGCTCGGAGCGGGTTGGGTGGTGTAGGACCGGCGGGGTTACATCTGTAACAAAATATATAACATTCAAAGTATTTTAAATAGCCACTTAAGAGCTAAAATGTGCTGTGCACGTATGTGGAAATATCTATTTTTTGGTCACACTTTACAATAAGGTTCATTAGTTTATGCATTTAATAAGATGAACTAATTATGAAGAATACTTCTACAGCATTCGTAAATCATAGTTCAACATTTACTAATTCATTATTAACATCCAAATTCATGCTTGTTAACATTAGTTAATGCACCGTGAGTTAACATTAACTAGCATTGTGCAACTGTATTTTCATTAACTAACGTTAACTTCATTCAAAGTATTTTAAATAGCCACTAAATACATCGCAGGCATTAGGTTGTTCTATGGTGGTTCCACAGGGAAGTATTTTGTGACCTTTACTTTTCCTGATGTATATCAATGACCTCCCTCAGGTAATTAAACATTCAGTTTCTTTATTGTACTCCGATGACACTGTACTTTTTGTGTCTGGATCAAATCTTCAGCATTTACATCAATGGCTGCAAGACAATCATTTGACTATTAACGTTAAGAAAACAGAATGTATGTACTTTTATTCACCTAGGTGAAAATTATCCATATCCTATCCTATCATTTTCTCAAATCAAAAACTTTCCATTGTATCCACATATCAATATTTGGGAATCAGTCTGAACTCTCACCTCACTTATTGTGCCCATGTTCAAAATGTTTATAAAAAGCTGAAACAAAAGCTATTTGTTTATGGGAAAATTAGAACAAATTAGTCTTTTTCTGTTTCTGAAACTTATCTTCATGCCATAATCTTGTCTTCCTTGTCTTACTGTTTGCCTGTTTGGTCTCTCACAACAAATGATATCTTGGAGCCAATAGCTAGACTGTACAATAGGGCCTATAAGATTCACAATAGACTTTCTGGATGGTCACATCACTGTTTTGCTCAATCACTCTCTAATGCTTTATCATTTCAAAATTACATTATGAACACAGGGATTAAACTGTATTATCAAATTTTTAATAGTGCTTCCTCAGCAGCCCTTTGTGCTTTGGTACCAAAACTTAACACAAGGACTGATCGTTCCACCAGATCTGCAACAAATGGATGTTTGCCGTTACCGGCTTTTAAAAACTGTTATGGACAGAGATCTTTCTTTTATGTATTCACAAAAGCCTGGAATGAGATCCCACAACATCTAAAAACAATACCAACATTAAGATTTTTTAAAAGATCCCATGTTTATCGTCTGATGGTCAACTATCGCTGTAGCCACTGAGTTAGTAGCCTGCTTCCCTCTATTTTGTATGTTTGGTAACTGTTTGTATTGTTCTCATGTGTTGATGGATGAGATGTCTCTATGTCTGATTCTGTGTCTGTATGTTTCTATGTTCTGCAGAGCAGGAACCTGCTGAAAAACAGCATTCATGCTGAGTCAGGCCCGATTATCTTTAAATCTTTTCCTGTTTAAAAATTATAAATAAATAAATAAATAAATAACATGAACAAATACTGTAGTAAATGTATTGTTCATTGTTTGTTCATGTTAGTAAATGCATTAACCAATATTAACTAATACAACCTTATTGTAAAGTGTTACCTATTTGTCAGTAGTTTGTGGAATGCATTTGCATGCTTCGGTGAAATAAATGCATTTATTTAATTTATTCATTTATTAATTTTCCTTCGGCTTAGTCCCTTTATTATTCTGGGGTCGCCACAGCGGAACGAACCGCCAACTTATCCAGCATATGTTTTACACAGTGGATACCCTTCCAATTGCAACCCAGTACTGGGAAACACCCATACACAGTCATTCACACACATTGCTACGGCCAATTTAGTTTATTCAATTTACCTGTACCGCATGTCTTTGGACTGTTGGGGAAACCGGAGCACCCAGAGGAAACCCACGCCAACATGGGGAGAACATGCAAACTCCACACAGAGATGCCAACTGACTCAGCTGTCCACTTTTAAGCTTTGATCCAAATTGTGCCATTTTGGTGACTGTCGCTTTAAATAGAAATGAGATTGTGCTCCAGACCTCTTTTCAAAAGGGGGTGGAGCTATAAATGCCTATGTGCCACCATTGAGGCAGATTCAAAACTCTAACAGCTTCAGCTTCAACGCTTCTCATTCACTTTGAATGCACGTCAGGCGTTGCCGGACTGCATTGTGGATCCGTCGACGCCGATTAAGTGGCGTTGCTCGCTGCAGAAGTTGGAACTTGCTCAACTTTTCAAAAAGCGTCAGCCATTCAGTCGCTGTATGCAAATACACCAGCTCAGACAGTGGCCTATTGCTGACTAATTTCATTGGCTGACGCTGCTATGACAATCGTGTCAGCCCCAACTTCAGACACGCCCTATGTCAAGCATTGACGCTGAAGCCCCGTGTGAATGGGACGTAATGGCGAATGGCTGCTTCTTACTCAGGGCTGTTTATGCTAATATGATCCTCACTAATGGGCGGGACTTTCCTCCTCTGATGAGAAGTACAAAGGGAGAATGTCAATCAAAGTGTTTCTACAAACTGTTTCTGCCATACAATGGTGTTTAAACCCCTCATGAAAGTGATTTTTGCTTCCGGGTGCACTTGCTCTATCAAACTGTATGGGGAGACTCGACTAATGGTAATAATTTTACTTAACGATGTAATACTTTTGAAAATCACGATCGCAATATACAGTATATATATATATATATATATATATATATATATATATATATATATATATATATATATATATATATATATATTAGGGGTGTAACGGTTCACAAAAATCACGGTTCGGTTCGATACGACACAGTGGTGTCACGGTTCGGTATGTTTTCGATACAGCAAAAAAAAAAAAAAAAAAAAAAAAAAAAAAAGCCAGAGGATTTCTCTGATTGAAATCTTTTTATTGTATGAAAACTAACATAATAAATGCATGTTCTCTCTCTTTTTTTTTACTTTGAACTAGGGATGTCAGTTTCTACAAAATCCTGTGATCAATGATCATTTAAATTAAAGATCAATTGATCTATTAATCGCTCATTCTTATAAAAGATCCGTTTAAGTCTAGGCTACCAGCCTGTGTTGAGGCTACTGAAAAATGAGCCGAATATGCAATGCATTATGATCCTTGCTTAATCGTCACAACGAAAAAATCCCAAACTAGGCTACAGGCTGAGTAACCTATACATCAGAGGTGAATGCGGCACACGCTTCTGTTACAGCTTCCGTGAAGAACGAAAGCGAAAGCAACTAAACACTGTTATGCCATACAATTATTTCATTTTTAACAATCAATTAAATTACACAGCGGTTTTATATCAAAAGTTGATAATAATATAAAATATACTACATTTTAATGGTAAAATAATGATTTAAACGACGGCTGTTATTTCTTTCAGCATTCAAACATTAAATAACTAATGCAGCAAGTGAAATAAAAACGAATATGAAACAACACATAGCAGGATTTAAAGCATATAAAGGACTATTATATTTAGCAAAATGCTGCTCTTTTTATCTTTGTACTTTTTATCATTTTATTTTTGTTATTTTTAATATTTTTTTGTCTTCATAATTAAAGCTATTGACAAATTCCTGCTTGACATTTTAGAAAATATTTTGCGTAGCAACCCAGTATATATTAAAGATCACCGAGAACAAAAAAACAAACACAAAAACATGTTACATGGCCCCATAAATGTCCAACTTATATTTAACTGAATCGTATAAATGATGAAAATTGCTCGTTCATTTTTTATAAAACATTTGTTATTTTTTTGAGTAAAAACAATATCGACATTTAAGAATAATTTTATTAATTCACTCATTTCTTTGACTTGTTTATTGGCGCATAAACAGGCTATAATTTAAATCAAACAACAGTAAATTGGACCTCTACAATGCCACTAAGCTTTCAAACAAAAGTCCAAAAAATTAAAGAAAGATTGGACTTTATCCGGTGACGGCCGACACTGAGCTCAGTAAATGTTTTTTGATAAGTTATTAATAATCTGTTCAATAATTCGTTAAAGCCAAAATGAATGGTAAATAAATATAGGCTATTTTAAAAAAATATATTTATATATATAAATATAGGCCTAACATATTTTTAAATAAAATTAAATAGGCTATTTTCTGAAAAATGCGCCTGTCTGTGTTTATCATTCCATCGAATTAATTTGATCGCAACACCTGTTATTCAGAACAGAACATTTGAGCTGGTTTCAGTTCTTTTTATTTTCTTTTTTCTGTAGTTTCATTTTTACAAATAATTTTATTTAATTTGTTTGTTAATTAAATTTTGTTATTTAGCTTATTTTTTATGCAACAAAGTTGCAAATTAATGTGCTACGAGATGTGGCTGTGTATGGTAGTGCCAGCGAGCGTGAACTGCTGCTGAGAGAGAGAGAGAGAGAGCGCAATAGAAACAATTAAATTTTCGCATGCTGATTTATGTGAAATTGCGAATACATGACTATAATCGCATTGCAATTTTAAAAATTATTGTATTTTTTCCTTTAGGAGGAAAAGTCTATTTCAATTCATGCTAAAGACACGTGGTGCTGAAGTCCGAAAGTGCCGGTGATGTGAACAGCTGAAACTGTCAAATTATTTTTAGTTTAGCCTATTATTATTAATGATGATGATTAAAAATAATAATGCTATTTATTTTATTCAATAATGTAATTAAAACATGTAATATATCTACATTAATGCGAAACAAGCTAAATATCATCTTTATAGTCGTCATATGTCTCAGCTCTCTGCAATATCTTTGCATATATCCTCCTCAATACATGATATCCTCTATTAAATCAAATAATTTGACCACAATGTTGCAGAACAGGCTTAACAAAATTCGCAGCACTGAACATGTTCCCAGACTGAAAGTGATTGATGATGAGAAAACTGAGAAACCTGTGAGAACGGAGATGTTCACCGCATATAGCCGTGAGGAGCGATTTTTTAAATGAAAGCATATTTGTGCCAATCTGTCAAGATTGCTTAAAACACCTTAATATTTTAGAGTAAATAGTTAAAGTTTGCATCACCAATAATTGATCTTACCCACGCGTGACCCACTTATACTTAAATATCATGCGACCTATTTTTTGATTACCTGACTCGCGGAATTAACGGCAGCATATGTGGATAAAACCGAGATCTGCTTGATTTGACCGTCAACTGGGCAATGGGCTTATGAAGGAATAATGAAACGAGGCTCTATTACATGTAACATTTTCTTAAAACCCGAAATTTCCACTACCGATTAAGCATTAAGGTCTACAGGGAAACCAAAGTGCTCCCAAACGCCAGACCCGCTGTTGGTTATAGGAGGATTACATTAATGTTATTAGCCCTTTAGCTGTAGTGCAGTCAGTCCGCGGCGCGTTTCCACCCTTTCGTCCGCAACAAACCCTGCATCATCTCAGCGCCCCTCGGCCTTCGCTTTTGTCCGCGACAAACCCCGCATCATCTCAACACCCAGCTCCGCCGGCTTTTTTGGATTGAAAGCGGCATAACTTTCGGTTTGAGCGCCAGTAGCTTACTCCGACACTGAGTGCAGTGTGTGCCTGACTATAGTAGCGTTTGGAGGTGGGCGGGGAAGGCAGATGTTGCCTGTCACGTCATTTGGGACTTATTCTCTTTTATCTTTTTAGATATTAGTCTGAATCGTTCGGTTCGTATGCGTACCGAACCGAAAGCCTCGTACCGAACGGTTCGATACGAATACGCGTATCGTTACACCCTTAATATATATATATATATATATATATATATATATATATATAAACATGTATACAGTTGAAGTCAGAATTATTAGCCCTCCTGAATCATTAGCCCCCCTGTTTATTTTTTTCCCCAATTTCTGTTTAACAGAGAGAAGATCTTTTCAACACATTTCACAGCATAATAGTTTTAATAACTCATTTCTAATAACTGATTTATTTTATCTTTGCCATGATGACAGTAAATAATATTTGACTAGATATTTTTCAAGACACTTCTATACAGCTTAAAGTGACATTTAAAGGCTTAACTAGGTTAATTAGGTTAACTAGGCAGGTTAGGGTAATTAGGCAAGTTATTGTATAATGATGGTTTGTTCTGTAGACTATCGCTAACAATTTAGACCTTAAAATGGTTCTTAAAAAATTTAAAACTGCTTTTATTCTAGCCAAAATAAAACAAATAAGACTTTCTCCAGAAGAAAAAACATTATCAGACATACTTTGAAAAAAATCCTTGCTCTGTTCAACATCATTTGGAAAATATTTAAAAAAGAAAAAAAAAATCAAAGGGGGGCTAATAATTCTGACTTCAACTATATATATATATATATATATATATATATATATATATATATATATATATATATATATATATATATATATATATATATATATATATATATATATATACATCCATGCCTAATATCTGATGAACAAAAAGTGATTAATTTTTAATAAATTGTTAAAATATTGTAAAATATTGTCTCTGTGATGCAGCAAGTCCAGAGACTGTTGTGGACACCATGATATTATACAAAATTCACTTTAATGTGTGATATGACTAAAAAGTGGTCCTTAACAAATATTTTCTCAACTCAAATGAGTAGTGGCTCGGACCCAGAAACAGTATTTCATACGTCACTGATACGTCATGACTTAACAAGTGGATAGGTCCCCTTAAACAGACATTTCTCGAAGTAAACCTATCTATTTATATTTAACAGCAAATTTTGCTGAACAGTTACAAGTAGCATTCCTACACCAATAAATGGATGATCATGAGAGATTGAAATACACACTATGAATCAAAATTTAGATAACATTTATGCTATACAGTATGTAGATACAAACACCTTTTTGCAATAAAAGTGCCTTTTAAAAATGTATGACATCTAACAGTGTAGGCGCTGCCAGTGGTCAGACCACTGAGCATTTTCCTCCATAGCCTGCTTGGTGTGATCACGCATTCACAATGGCATGAACTTAGTTTTATTATTAATGTTACTCGTTAGGATCAGTGTAAACTAATTTCTACTATTTAAAGAGTACAACTTCCCTATTTAAAGGTATGGAAACATCTGCAGAGAGAAGTCGCTGGAAGATCTAATAACATGAAAGAACCCATGCTATGTATTTATATTAAGATGCATTTTTTTAATTATCAGGGCACTACTTCTATATGTTACTATTCTGTTATTATTTATTTTGCTATATTTTAATAATATTATTATTAAGGTCTAAATAATTCCCAAGATTTGTTTAATCATTGTGAGCATTAAATTATAATCCAATTAAGCAGACATAAAAATGAATTTTAATTTAATATTTTACTATTAAAAATAGTAGTCATTCATTAAATAACCAATTCATCCTTTGTATCAGTTAAGAATAAAATGCAGTTTAAAAAAAAGATACATTTTTATTTCATGTCAACCTACAATGTTATATATTGTAGGCAACAATGCTTATCTGAAATGTGTCAGACCTTTGGTAGATATGTATTTTTAAAATACAATTAAGATGTGCTCTTTATTAGGTAACAAGTTTGATTCAGAAGCTTTCTCAGTGGCTTGATTTTTATTATTTTTCTCTTTGTTCTCTTCAGCTAAACAATCCCAACAACTTAGCCCTCTTGTAAATCACAAGATAGTATAGTAAACACAATTCGTAAATGCAAAAGGCATGAGTAAAAATGTCGGCAAAATGATGAACATGGTAACTGTGTTGTTTCTATCCATTTTTTATTTATTGCTGAGAAGAGTCTCCCAACACGCCGGTAACCTAATTCTACACAAGGCTGTGGACCAGTGTTGTTCCTCTGAGGACGGCTGTATAAATAGAATCCATAATGGACCAGCGTGAGATGCTATCATTTATCTCCGACTCTCACAAACACAGTTCAGGTCTCTCCTCATTTTCCTAATGATCTCCTTCTTTTTTGTTATGTGTTTTACTTTAAGGTGCACAGGATCTGAGCTTAATGGACACGATTTATCACCGGCTGATCCTTCCCAAGTCCAGTTTATCCAGTAAAGTTGAAGAACAAAACAAATTGCCAAACCAAATGCATTTTTGTTGAGGGAATTGGCTTATTTTTCAAAGAAGTGAGGACATGGAAAATAAGGGGAACACGGACCTTGATTCAGGTCTGAGGTTAAACTGTGGTTTGTGCAGATGCAAATGTAATGAGTCAAGAAGGGTTTCATTTAAATCATTTAAGAAGATCTTGTTTTATTTATTTATTTATTTATTTGTCTTAGGGGTTGATAATATTAAAATGGATTCATTCCAATCAGCTGTAGATGGGAATCATTAGACATTTATTGGTAGAGTTTCTGATTTTACTTTATGGTTCTGGTTCCTCTAATTTCATTAAATTGGCTATACTGTATGTATAATTATCAAAAATGGTGGCCATTAAGTAAACCCATTTCTTATGCTCAAACCCATGCATATGTAATGTACAAGAGACAGAATGCTATTCAATAGCTTGGTATACGCTCAACAAAATAGTTATTTTTCATTTATTGAATTTCCTTTGCATGGTTAAATGCTGAAACATTTCTTTGTCTTCCACGGATCTCTTTTTACTGTATAAAAACTGCTGTGTTTTTATATTTCTGAGCCAAAACTATGGTAAGTAGTTCAATACGACTGTTATAAATTACAAGGAAAATTATTAAATCATTAATAAATACCTCAGGCCTAATTTTAGTAGATAGTTTAGTAAATCACTATATATATATATATATATATATATATATATATATATATATATATATATATACAGTTGAAGTCTGAATTATTAGCCCCCCTGTTTATTTTTTCCACCAATTTCTGTTTAACGAAGAGAAGTTTTTTCAGCACATTTCTAAACATAATAGTTTTAATAACTAACTCTCTAATAACTGATTTATTTTATCTTTGCCATGATGACAGTAAATAATATTTTACTAGATATTTTTCAAGACACTTCTATACAGCTTTAAGTGACATTTAAAGGCTTAACTAGGTTAATTAGGTTAACTAGGCAGGTTAGGGTAATTAGGCAAGTTATTGTATAATGATGGTTTGTTCTGTAGACTTTTGAAAGGAAATCTAGCTTAAAGGGGCTAATAAATTTGACCCTAAAATGGTATTTAAAAAATTAAAAACTGCTTTTTTTTCTAGCCGAAATAAAGAAAATAAGCAATGAACAATAAAATAAAGCAAAGACTTTCTCCAGAAGAAAAAAATATTATCAGACATGTGACAATTTCCTTGCTGTGTTAAACATCATTTTGGAAACATTTATAAAAGAAGAAATTCAAAGGGGGACTAATAATGTCCTTTGGTCTGACACCCCTATTTATTTAAAACGCCCACACTGTCTGACAAGTTATGGAGAAAAAACCTCATAATTTCATCTAAAATACATAGCACTATATGAAGATAAGTGTCCAGCAATAAAGATACATTTCTCCCACACTATTTGTATTATTTTAAGCGTGTTCTTTATTGTTGCTATGTCATAGGACATATTTAAGGTATGTCCTTTAAAAAAAGTGAAAGAATTGATAAAGTTAGTGACCCCTTCTCAAACATCAAACTTTAAACTACTAAATGGTGTTTTACAAAAGATCATTGTTACTGCATATTTGTCAACTACCCATATATCATCCTTACATCTCATCACATTCAATTCAGACTGCAACATACAGTAATAGCAATGCATTTAACACTGCACCCCTATTTTAGTATTGAGTCTTCATCAGTAGAGAGCTGGGTTTTGGGGGAAGTTCCTAATCCTGCATTCTGTTTTAAATGAGCATGGAAAGCATTTGGCGAGTTGCTTTTGCTCCATTGTTTTGACAGAATGTGGTCTCAGGTGATGTTTGGCTGTGTCCTTGAGTGACTCCTGGGGGAGCTTGGGTAAACAGCTTGCTTTTAACCCTTTAATTGGTGCACAAACAAAAAAAAATGTAAATTTAATGTACAGCACACAAAGAAAAAAAAAAAAAAAAAAAAAATCCCAGACAACTCCACCATTTGGTCTTGCACTCTAATGACTGAGAGTCCTACATTACTCAGCGACCAACCCCAAATTGCTTGTTTTAGCTAATTCACTTTGAAGGCTTTTTGTGCTACTCTTTAATTCGAATCGCTAATTGACTCAAAGTAGGATGCATCTCTGTGCCAGGGCCCATAGGCACTCGGCAACATGGAGCTCCAGCGAAAAGATTTTCAGAAGGATGAAGGGAAGGAGGAAAGAGACAGAGAGCAAAGACAAATCTCAGCCCGTACCCCCCGGGCAATGCCACGCTCCGTGCAGTAGATTAAATTCTGGCCCGTGCCCAAGTGAAGGCCTGCTTTTTAACCACTGATTCTCTCATTTGCCTTCGGAGGCCTGCGGCCTGGCAGGCTGCGCGGCGCATTACCAGCCTGCAGCAGCACTTAAAACACATTTTAGCCCAGGCTAACAGCTGGCATCCTGGCCGAGAGACTCGTCTCAAGTGACGGAAAGGAACCTGAAGCGGGGAAGGGTGGGGGTGTCGGTGGGTGTAGCCAATCACACAAAGCCTGGCTGAAATAATGATCGAGGCAGATGAATCTGATTATGTGTGTTCATGTAATTGTGATTCACTTAGAGGCCGTGTTTTGAAATATATTTTTAATTTACATGATTCGGTTATGGTTCTTGTTCTTTTTTGTCTTTCATTTGTGGGTGGACTCACATGAGAGACAAGGCCATTAGCAGGACCTGGCCAGCAATAAATTGCCTTTGAAGGGCTCAGAAAATAATCATTTATTTTATCTGAAGCATGTCTGTTAATGGGCATGCATATATAGCATCACAGGCTCATTCTGAAAACGTAGCCCTTTATACATTTCTGGAGATCGCGGATTTTGTAGCCAGAAGTAATTATGGCTGCATTTTGTCTTTAAATTAATGCTACAGGGCGGTGTGACGCCGTTCCTTTTCGTGCTAACCAGCTGACCGCTTAACTCTGTGTGGACGGCTTTTCTGCTGTTACCAGTTTGTCAGGTAGCTCGACACGTACGTCTGCAGACTTGAGATGCAGAGCGGAGTTGACCATGACAACAAACAGGCGAGGGCTTTTCTTTTTCTGGATTGCTTTTCAAACACTGCGGTTAAGTTTAGAGAAGTGGGTGGGCAGGTCAATCAGTGCTTTTTAAAATACTATTGGTTGAGTTTGGGGAAGGGTGGGGGGATCGGTCAGTCAGTCAGTCAGTCAGAAGGTCAGTCGACAGCGGTTTCTGGTGGATTTATGTGAGAACAGCACTCACAAGTGAAATTTGAGATCTGATAAAGCGTACACAGCGGCCTCTGGTGGATTTGCGAAAACAAAAACTGCAAAAAACGTATCTCCTGGGACGTATTTTGTTCTCTCCAGAAACGTATATAGGGGTACGTAATCAGAATGAGCCTGGGTTGATATGAACACACAAGCACAAAGAATCAAACTGAAAATCACACTTGTTATAAAGCTCCTTAACATCTTTACTTTTGTGATCATCTATTTTGGCATGTGGAGTAAAAAATCATCAAGTATTATTGTCACAGAATTGTAATTTTTGCAAGGTTGTTGAGTGTCATTCCAAAATGCACACTTGAATATACTGTGTATGAAATAGCTAATAAAATAGAATAAAATATAATTGCATACAAGCGACACTACAAAAAGGAGCTTTGGGAAGAAATACTGGTAACACTAATAATTCATACTATTGGCTTATTACCTGCCTTTTACTGAGATATTGTTTATTAGTATTGTAATTATAATGTATGAAAACATTCTACATCCCTAATCCTACCTAAAGTCAACTACTTTAATAATAAGCAGCTAATTTGTAGTATATTGAGCTAGAATTCTTAGTTAAGGGTTAATAGTTTGTTACAGTGTGAACTGTACATTAAAATAGATTAAAACCTTACATTCAAATTAGAGTTTATTACAAGAAATTGTAACACTTTAGGTCACAATTCACGGTATTAACAAACCATTAACTAACACTACTAGCTTAATAAACTACTAATTAATTGTTTATTGATAGTTAGTAAGGTAGTAGTTGGGTTTAGGTTTTGGGTAAGGTTATGGATGTTAGGAATGAACAAGATCATACTTTATAACTACTAATAAACAGTTAATTTCTTAATAATAAGTCAGTAGTTAATAGCATTAATTGTGACCTGAACTAAAGTGTTACCCAAGAAATAACTTAGAATTTATTACTAGAAAACATTTAGACTTTTTATTGTGCTCTCTCCTATACATTTTTTAAAAAACAATGTGAAATTTATTTCAGCATAAAAACAGTTTGGTTACCAACATTCATATTTACATATTTATATATACATAATCATTCACTCACGTGATATTTTAAGTTATGTTAACATAATGTTATGTTATTATCATTCATTAAGGACTGAAACACTGCTGTGTGTTGATGTTTGGTGTCCTGCTTTTCGCTTCATAGCCAAATATTGTCATTCACAAAATATAATTGACATTTCATAAAGCTGATTTATAGAGGACAAGTTACATTTCAGGATACCTGGGGCCTCATGTACAAAGACTTGTGAAGAATTAATACTAAAACATTGCGTACGGACAAAGCTGTAAATGTGCGTACGCAGTAAAAAATTCAGATCTATGAAACACTGCATACGCGGAATCCCACGCAGATTCTCTTTGTACATCTGAATTAACGTGAAATTGAGTGCACGTGCACGAGCGCAAAACTCCTCCCTGCCTCCTTCCCCTTATGAATATGGTAATGACTCCACTTTGGCAAAACCAAACGAAAAAGCAATGGCAAAAGCAAGCAAAAAGAGAAACTTCACAGAATGTGAATTGGAGGTGCTCCTAACGGAGGTAGACTGGAGAAAAACTGTGTTATTTGTAAGATTGTCCTCCGGAATTAATAACAAAGAAAAAAAATTGTGGGAGAGTGTAGCTGATTCCGGTAACGCAGTGGGGTCTGAACATCGCACTGTGAGTGAATTAAAAAATGGTCTGATATAAATGTGCAGGTTAAGAGGAGAACAGCGGCGCACCGTCAAAGTGTGGACCGAACAGGCGGGGAAACAGGGGATGCTGAACTAACACCTTTTGAGAAGAGAGTTGCCTCAATTGTGGGCGACACTTTACTGTCTGGAGTAGTATCCGTGTCTGTGGAAGACACGGATGTATTAGAGCAGGGGTGCTCAATCCTGTTCCTGCAAATCTACCTTCCTGCATAGTTCAGCTCCAACCCTGATCAAACACACCTGAACCCAATTAATTAGGACCTGAACAGCACTTGATAATTACAGGCAGGTGTGTTTGATATGGGTTGCAACAGAAATTTGCAGGAAGGTAGATCTCCAGGAACAGGATTGAGAACCCCTGTATTAGAGGAACACTTTGTTAGGGCGGTATAGCAGCACCCCTCCGCTCTTATCAAGGCAGCTCCACCGGCATTTCAGCTGCCCAATCGCCCGCTCTACAACTGACCGAGTGCGTGGATGGGCATCATTGTATCTGTGCTCTTGGTCAGTTTTGTGGGTTGTTGAGGGGGGTTAACAGCCAATTATTTAATGGATAACTGCGGTCTCCCAATAATAATTATGCTCAATAAAATAAAATAAAATAAAACTTAGCTGGAATAATACCTTTAAATACATCACTTACCCAGAAACCACCCATCGTGCGTTTGTGAGGATGAATGAATCATTGGTTGACCAAGGCCACCTTCCCACAATATTGTATACATTTGCAAATGCTTTTATATGTTCTAAATCACATAACTGGTTAAAAAAAATTGTCAATTAACCCATTTTATCAATTATAAATTAATAGCAATGTTTTTCACATGTGTTGGTGCCATACTTTATAGTGTGCAATTTAACAGAATTGCCTCTAGGAGTCGCTAATGGAAATAAAACAAACACACACAAGAAATAGACCTACGCCAGACATGAAATTGGCGTGGACCAACGCACATTCTGACGTTAATTTCATCGTTAGTAAATCCAAACGTGAACGTGAAACCTGGCGTACACAAAGTTTTTGTGCATACGCAGCGTTGATACATGAGGCCCCAGGGCTTTTGATTAAGTCTCATATTGTTTATAGGTGCTTTTTAATCAGTTCATTAATTAAACATTAATATTGTGTAATATTTTAGTATTGTCTGATTTTTGTTGATATAGCCAAAGAAAATATTAATCAACAATCCAACTGCAATTGACTCTGATCAGCAAACGGCATTGTTTCTTTTCTGAATGAATTTAAATTTTGAATGAATCAAGTGAATCAATGATTCAATGGTCCATTCATAAAGAGAGCTTTTTTACCTAATTCCTGAATTAGTTAGCATAATTAACCAATAAAAAATAATAATGAATTTAAGTAATTTCAATTTACTTTGAACAACCAAATTTAATATAATTAATTGTGATTCATTTTAGCTATTAATCACCCCAAATGAAAATGTATTCAATTGACAGATCTCTCTCTCTCTTTCTCTCACTCACACACACATACACACACAGTTTGAAGCATCATGCAGGTTCTGTATCTGTGTGTGTGAACCAGTGACAAGCTGGTGATTGTCAGCAGAGTTATGCAGTGTTCAGTACAGCAGTCTCTCTCTCTCTTTCTCTCTCTCTCTTTCTCTCTCTCTCTCTCTCTGTCCCATGCCTTTGGTTTTCAATCTCATGCTTCACGTCCGCTGAGCCCACACCATCAGGAGCTCTTATTTACGAGCGAGGGTCCTCATACAATCTCCCGTCAAGGGTCCAGACCAGTGCGGCCCTCCCTTCCCCTCTCCCCGGGTTCATCCTCTCTCCTGTTCTGTGAGGAGAGCTCATTATTGTCAGCTTCTCAATGCACTGCTGGACAGGGCTTCAGCTGAATCCAGTCTGGTATATTCAATTATTGTCCCTGTCCTGTGACATGTACTCTTTTTTTTATGGTGCTATTTTTAAAGTGAATATATGTTGTGCACTTTTCAGAAGAGTCTCTGTCAGCACAGGCCCTGTTCTCTGTGTTTTGAGTTTCGGGGTCTATGCGAATGCTGCGCAATCACTTCAGTGTAATATGTAGTTATATTGTATGGCGGGACGGCTGGCTGTTGATTGATTTTCAGTGCAGTCTCCTGGGGCTGGCGTGATTTTATTTAAGTGAGCGCACACATCATTTGTACTCTAAGGTTCAGCTAACTTGCTCCATATTCAGGCTTTTTTAAAGGCACCATAAACAGCGCCCTATCTTTAGAATGGGCCGTTGTGAAATGTGTGGCGCGGTGGACAGTAAATATGAGGTTGTCGTGACTGCCTGCTGAATTCACACACAAGGCCACCTCGTAATGTATCGCTCTGATCTCCAGTCTGATGATGAGTCTTGTGTGTGTGCAGTAACCCAACATGACTTCCCATTTTTTAAGTCTGGATGCTGAGAGCAGGCTGGACTCAAGTTATCAGTAAAACTCAAGCAAGATTATCAGTATATAATGACTTCAAATTTAAGCTGTTTGTCTAACAAAGGTTTTATATTAAAACATGATATTTTCGGGGGTTAAACTGAAGTTCAAAGTTTAAATTGAAACTACCTATTTAAATGTAACACTACCAAAATTCTACTACTGCTAAAATGGCCATACCTGTAGCAGTCATTATGGGCGCATTACCCTAAAATTTGAATTATTTTTAGATTAATATATATAGTTATGTATGAGTTATTAGACCGGCCCTGAAGGTTCATATCTCACTTTGTCCAGCAAGTGGGAGAACAAAGTTTTTTCCACGCAGTGAAATGTTCATTTTGAAATTTTTAAAGACATTTTTTGAAAGTTTTTGCTATCAGAAAGTTGTGTTTTTGTAAGCAGAAAGTTGCTAGGCAACAGAGGCATGCATATTTAAAGGCAAGGGGAAAAGCAATGGATACTGAAATACATGGTTATGGCCATTCAAGGTAGAAATACTCATTTCAATAAAATAACAATGTTAGAACAAAATATACAGTGCTTCCTCGTTATTCACGGGAGTTACGTTCTAAAAATAACCCGCAATAGGCGAAATCCAAAAGTAGTCAGGCTTTATTTTTACAAATATTATAGATGTTTTAAGGCTGTAAAACCCCTCACTACACACTGTATACACTTTCTCTCAGACAGGCATTAATATTTTCACACTTTATTCTCTGTTTAAACACTCTCACAGTACCTTCGAAGAAGAAATTATAGAATGAAAACAAAGATCAGAACCATTTGATCCTCATTTATTTATTCCGTAATGATGCCCTACAGCTTGCGTAACTTCTACCTTCTTTTAGCATGTCCAGAAGTTCAACTTTTTGTACCATGGTTAGCATCTTTCTTTGTCTTTGGGTTTTTCCGCAGGTACCTTTGACGGTGCAGAATGTTTTGTCGACATCTGTGGCGAGAAACTTGCAAACATACAGTAGAGCACTTCAGATTCCCACTGCTAGCGATTGAAGATTTATGTAAATTTGACAAGCTGAACGCGTTCTGTACTCTACAGGAGACATGGAGGAGATCGATTGACAATGGTCTACAGCCAGTCAGGACGCAGAACACAATGCGCTAATCAGGACGCAGAACACAATGCGCTGTAGAAAAAAAAGCATGTCAAATTGCAAATCTGCGAAACTGTGAGACCCCGGAAAGTGCACTGCGTTATAGCGAGGAACCACTGTTTAGGAAATGTCACAGTACTATACTGTTGGTAAATAAGATTTATTTTAACTATAAATAATTAAATTAATAAATTGAAAAAATTTGAAGGGGAATTAATGCCTCGGTAGTTCTAGTGTTAAGAAAAAAGTGTGGGATATTCTAGCTCGATCTCACAGAATAATGTAACTGTTTAACAAATTAGCGAAATAGTGGCTAGTTTGTTCAAAATCATAATATGCTATTAGCACAAAATTAAAAAAATAAATAAAAAAACATGATGATTTCACTCCTGTATTAAAATTTGATGATACCCCCTGAAACTTTGCAACGTGTACAACAAAAAGTTTGAGAAACTCCAGGCTCCAAAACTCTTGGGTTATTTGAGTTATGGCATCTTTTACGATGCTTTCAAGGAATTTGACTTATGTGTTCAAGTCACCACGAACTACAGTTACAATATACACTCAGAAAATGATCTTCAGAAAGTAAAGCAACAGCATGGTTTGAAACAACAAGAAGGTGAGTAATTGACAGAATTATACACATATCTTTGGTGACCTACTCTCAATGTCCTTGTGATGTTGATTTAATCATTGTTAAAAAAATAAATAAATATATAAAAACCATCTGACAGGTTGTGAATGCTGGATGTATCAGGCCTAAAGGTGAGCGTCCCCACAATGCAACAGCTCACCACCTTTTCCATTGGCTCTGGGCGGGAGCACGAACGGAGTGCCGGCCTCAAATAGAGGTGGCATCTGGTGCCCAATTTGTCATGCCTGAATTACCTGAGAGCTGATAAGAGCTGAAGTTTTAATAAAAGTTGGGAGCTGTAGATAGGCTGGCTGAAGGACACTGATGAAGTGTTCTTGGGGCCCTATTTCCACCTCGAGATAAGGAGCTGAAGAGAGAGAGGAAGGTGGGTCGCAGGGCCAGAAGATGTGAGTGCACACACTAATGCTCAGGGTGTGTGTGTTTTTCTCTTTCTCCAGCATCTCACAGTGTGGAGAAGACAGTATGTATGTACAAACTTGGTGCAATTAAACAGGTAAAGATACGGATTTAAGTGATCTGACAAGTCTCATATGCTAATTTGTACCGTTATTAATTTACTTTTTCACACATATTTCCCTGGTGTTTCATTCATTTAAGGAGATTTTTTTGTTAGTTTTAGTAAATAAAATTACATTTAATTACTTTTATATTTATACATTTTTCTTGACTATACTATTATGAAAAATGTGGCAAACTTAAAAGACCAAACTGTAATCCAAATCTTTTACATATAACATTTTAACATGTATGGAATATAATAATATTTACAATTATTAACACAATTACTGTGTGTAACTGAGTTGTAAGTTTAACATGCTTTGGAGACATTCATTTATTATGTTTTAGAGATTGTTTACTGCATTATGTAAAGCATGTTATTATAGCAACAGCATATTCATAACGTGGCACATTTTTACAAATGTGGTGACTATGCATAGCTGAACATTTATTTAAATGTTGGTCCAATTGCAAGTTGTATTATCTAATTTGATGCATTTCTGCGAGTCTATTAATTTTCTAATTGATCAGTGGTTAGAGTCTATACAAGTAACATGATTTCCATTGTAATAGAATTAAAATTATTTGAATCAATTCTCTTTGTTTTTGGGGGGGTTATGGAAGTTAGTTGGTTGGATAATCCCCAATTGGGTTGGGAAAATAATATAGGAAATATATAGGAAATATAACATTAAAGAAAACCATGAGGATTTAAATTTGTCACTAGATATGAATAAAAAGTTTTTAAATTTCTCTCAATTTATCTGTATTTGTTTGCATTTTTAGGTATGAGTTTAAGTATAAATATGTATTATTAATAATAATAATAATTATTATAATAATAATAATTATTATTATTATTATTCTTAATTGTTGTTTATTATTATTATTATTATTATTATTATTATTATTATTATTATTATTATTATTATTATTGTAACTGTTTATTTGTTATATATTATTATTCTTATTATTATTATGCATTGTTGTTTATTTATTATTATTATGATGCATGTTGTTTATTATTATTATTATTATTATTATGCATTGTTTATTTATTATTATTATGATGCATTGTTGTTTATTTATTATTATAGTATTATTATGATGCATTGTTGTTTATTTATTATTATTATTATTATTATTATTATATTATTATTATTATTATTATTATGCATTGTTGTTATTTATTATTATTAATATTATTATTGTTATTATAAAAAAAAAATGTCATTTACATTTGCAACATGCTTAAAATGAAACGTAATCATTTAAAGACGTTTTAAGCATACTGTATGGAGAAAAAGACTGCAGAGAAAACTGAATCAATCAAAACACATTATTCCTTTCAAAGCTTGTTTGTCAACAGTGTTTTAATTAAAACACTTTAATTATCACCATTAAAAAAACAACTCAAAATAAAAAAAATCAAAATCACTTCTGTCAATGAACCTTTTGGTTAGTAATTTCCTTGATGAGATTAACACTGGCGGTGTCCTAACGTGTATGTGCCCCTCTCTCTCATCTCTGCTCATTCTCGTTCTGTGATTTGGCCTCCTGCCAGCATCTATAGTTCACCCTCAGCTGTGGCTCCAGCAGCTCCAGATGTGCCAAAGCCATGTTTTTTTTCTCCTCTCTCTCTCTCTTTCTCTCCCCACGTGTGTTTGCGAGCGTGTGTATGTGTGCAGGTTTTGCCAGCTGACTGCACCGTTTGATAACCCGCTCTCTGGATGCCCATCACCGGCCGCAGAGATAGAATTAAATGATGATGATCTTCCCACGAGTTGGGTGCGGAAACAGCGCGTATAAATCTTGATTTCATCTCAGCGTGAGAAGTCTTTATCCATCATCACTCTTAATGAACAAGTCATTAGGCGCGATGAATGGCGCGCAGGGCCCCGACGTTCTCGCCGACGCTTTTGTTTGCGGCTTTTGGGTGGGGTGTGGGGGGCAACTTCTGCACCCTTTGGAGGGGGTCAAACTCATTGCTCCAGATGTGAGGGTAACCTCTCAAGCCCCCCTCCGCTGAGGTGCCCAGCATGTACTAAGCAGGGCTGGAAAAAATTAGTGCAAACAGAAAGAAGCCTGATTGTTATGCCCTGAAGCTCCTGATGCTTTGCCATGTGAAAAGTCACTGTACTGTAAGTCATTTTGATCTCAGTGGTCTTTTTATTCTTCTTTTTATGCAACTTTACTATGCTAAAAAAACAACTTAAAGGAGTAGTTCACCCATAAAATTACAATTACCCCATAATATTCTCACCCACAAGCCATCATCAGTGTATATGACAAACAAAGTCTGTGTTTTAAAATGTATCCTGGCTTTTCCACGCTGTATAATGGATAATGACTTTTATTTTGAAGCTTCAAAAGCAACCTAAACTAGACTAAAAATAAACCATAGGCCGCCACAAGGAAAAGACATGTCTTATGAAACAGTTGGGTTTTGCAACAAAAAAGTTTAAATGATAACCTCAGCTAAATGCATGTTATGTGCCACTGACAATACACTGTCAACATTGTGAACATAAGAGATAAGGGAAGAAAATGCAGCTGTTTTTTGTATTATTTTCAAAGTGTTTTCAATCCTGAATAAAATAAAACAAAAGCATAATTCTGTTGAACAGCCCTTCTCCTTTTGGAGCAAGGTGTATATGATGAACAAAGTCTGTGTTTTAAATTTATCCTGGCTTTTCCTTGCTGTATCAATGTGTCGGATAATGGCTTATATTTTAAAGCTTTTAAAAGCAACCTAAACTAAACTAACTAAACTGAAACTAAACCATATGACGCCAGGAGGATAACCTATGTCTTATGAAACAGATAGATGGGTTTTTGTAACAAAATTATAACCTGAAGATACCTGTCAACATTGGGATGTGAAAATAAGGGTTAAGGGAAGAGAATGCAGCTGTTTTTATATTTATTTCAAAGTGTTTTCAACCCTAAATAAAATGAAACCATAAATCTGTTGAACAGCCCTTCACCTTTAAGAGCAAGGGGCATCCATAGGAAGGATCTGCTTTTTGATTATGTTTATTGCTACCTTTCATACAAAGACAAAAAATACAGGAGAAATACCAGCCTGATCTCACGAGAAATAGTAAGTATTTTACGTTTTGTCAATTTAGTGGCTAATTCGTACTAATTTGTACGAGTTCAGTCGTACGAAATTGTACGATTTTAAAAGAGGCGTGGCACCTAACCCCACCCCTAAACCCAACCGTCATTGGGGGATGAGCAAATTGTACTAAATTGTACGAATTAGATCCTACGAATTCATACGAATAGGCACTAAATCAAAAAGTTACGAATTTCCCGTGAGATTGTGTTGGAAATATGGGAAAATAGATTATGGCGGGATAGAACGGTAAAATATAGGAGAATCCCAGCAAAATTGGCTAAGTGGTCATTGTAAGTGTAATATGTATAATGTTTACAGTAATGCCAGGCCAACTTGTTGTCTTGTCTCAAGGGTTCCACCAAATATCTATTCCAGGAGCTTCTGAATGCATTTTATGCTCATAATGTGCATTTAGCATGGCCGGAAATCAGTGATTGGAGTTTTTAAATTTCAAAATGTTAAATATTAAGGTCTGCATTTCCCAACTGTGTTTGTAAAGGCACAACAACAATGTATATTATGAATGTCTTCCTTATGTAACATGTTGTGTTGGTTTGCTTCCCGGAGAAGAATTGGGCAACAGTGGCTGAAATCAATTTAGTTTTTTGGTATCATGGAAAGATATATTCTAGAAGAGGGTTGAAAAACACTGGTTTAAGTCAGCTTTGTGCTCTCAGAAGATGGGAATATTGTTGTTTAGGCTTTGGAGAAAAAGGTTCACAGGGAATAGGTCACCCAAAAATGAAAAGTTTGCCATCGTTTACTCTTCTTTTGTTTAAAATCTGTTTGAGTAAGAGAAAATATTTTGAAGAAGGCTGGTTGTCAATGGATGTGAGCTACCAGCATTCATTAAAGTATCTTCTTTTTTTTTCTTTTTTTTTTCTTATTCAACAGAGGAAAGAAACTTATAAAGATGAGAAAACCACATGAGGGAGAATAAACTATGCCCTTTAAGTCAGCTTGAGTCATTAAAAAATGAAGAAAAATTCAGAAGTTTCAGGAACACAGTTGGGAAAATTTAAATACTACTTGGGAATTTAAAATGTAAAAATCTTTATAAATATAGTAATATTCAGGTACACTGTTGGGAAAAAAAAAAATTCTCTATTGTACATCTTGATCATGATCTGCTTACATTCAAGTGTTAGGTTTAGTGAACCGTTTTTTTTTTCTTTACTAAATATCACACTTTCCATACAAAACAGATTCTACAAATTCATACAGATTACCATCAGTAAAGTTTTTTTTTTTCATTAGGAGTTCATTTTGTCATTAAGTAGTTACCATTACCCTCATGTCATCCTAAAACCTGCACTTTAAAAAGAACTAAAAAATTGACTTGGCATCAATTATTTCATGAAGAACCTTTATCACCCACAAGATGTTATTTTTAATAAAATTACAAAAAAAAAAAAAAGATATTTAGATTATTAAAATGTTCTTTGCACTCTGAAAATAAATAAATGAAAGGTTATATGGGGAAAACAAAAATGGTTATTCTCTGGGATTGACAGAAACTCTCTTTTGGAATCTTTATAATTTCTTATTTTAGTGGTACACAATTGTAATAATGTACTGTTTAATATTGGTCCCAATTGTCTATATTCTAACAATCAACGATGTCTATGCAATTTTTTTTTTTCAGTAGAGATTTATCTGAAAGATTTGTTGATGAACAAGACTGGCCCACCCTAAAAATTCTGTTGGATTAACTGATTGCAGAAACAGATCTGTTTGATTTGTAAATTACTTTTTCAAAAAGTTAGTTTACATTTATTAGTTTAAAAAGTAAAAAAAAAACATGAAAGAAAAAGAAAAAAGAACATGAAATGGTTTCAAATGAAGGTGAGTAAAAGATGACAGAACTTTTTATATTTGGGTGAACTAGTCTGCTGGAGTCTTGGGGGAGTTTAAGTCAAATCCCAGAATCCTGTGAAGATATGAGACGATACACTGAGAAACTCTACCGGGAACTGCAATGTTTAGAGATTCAGTCCCTTTGTTGTGTTCAGTTACGAGGTCCTGTATACTGTTTGGATTTTCTCTTTTTCCAAAAGCCACATGGGTTTTCTAGTTAAAAAGTTTTGCCAATTCTCTGAGGCTCCTGTATTTGCAATCTAGATGAACTTAAAAGCCTTCGTAAAGAATTTAAAAGCATTTTCAGTGTAGCCCCAGGCTACCGAAAGCAGACGCTGCACCACCTGCATCAAATTTGAATGAAAACGCCGCAAGACTTTTCCAGCTCTGCAAAGTAGAACAATATTTATTTTGTGAGGGAAGATGCTTCTCAAAGTTGTTTGCCTCAGAAATGCAAAGAAATAGGACTTGACACAGGGTAATTGTATTTAACTTCTCGCATGCTCACGGAGCGTATATTTGCGTTTGAGCTCAAAACCAGCGCAGAGAGTCTGACTTTCCTTGTTAGTGACAGCTGCCATGTTTTAATGTCACATCCTCGCAGGCTTGTGGCTCTGAAGCCCTCAAGATCCTGCTGGGAATCACATCACTCAGTATGTTTGATAATATCTCTTCATCATTAAACTAGACACCTTTCATTCTTTAAACACCACTCGATTTCTCTTGGCATTTAACAGTTGATGTTTTTTTTTCCTTTGTGTTTTTTCTTCTTTTGCACCCCCCCATCCCCCCATCCCCCGTCCAGGTTTCTTTCTCTTTCTCTCCCTCTTTTATGAAACAGTGCTTATTTGGCAGCTAAAATGTCTAGAGTCTTATATACTATGTTTAAAAATAAAATTAGATATATATATATATATGAAAAGCTATAAATAAATAAATATTATTGGACCTTTTAATTGAAAAAAAAAATCCAAAACATTCTGAAATTAAAGAAACTGAAACTGCATGTGAATATAGTAAGTACAATTTTGCATGCATGGCTGTGAAAAATAACTAATAAAGAGTGCATCATTTTTACATTTATAAACTACTGTAACTATAAACTAGCAAATAAACAAATAGTATTGTACATAATTATTTTTGGAATTAGATAAAATGTAAAACATACTAGGTAAAATTAGGTACAATTTTCTATTGCACCTTTTTATTCAGTTACTTTGCAGTTAATGCAAAACATGTTTGACAAGTAATAATTGTTAAGGTAATTATTTGTGAAATATTGTAATATTTATTGTGGAAATTAAGAATAACTAAATAATGTATTATTTTTTATTATAATTTTTTATCAAGCTATTTATAAACTGTGCATTAATATTAATTATATTAATGTAGATTATTAATTGCTGCAATAAGTCAAAGTAATGTATAATGATAATGATTAATAATAATATTACTATTAATGTATTATTCTTATTCCATTACTTTTAATAGCATATAATTATTACTTAAATAGCATTTAATTTAGTTTAAATTTTATAGTCTTATCTTAGCCCTTTTGTATTTATTTTTTATCATAAATTAATTCAAAAACATTTAATTGCATTTAATATTACGCAAATGTATTACATTAATTGTTTAAAAAATATTACAGGTGGGAAGAATATGTGGTCACACTTTATTTTGATGGTCCGTTTGTTGAATTTAAGTTACATTGCATCTACATGCCAACTAATTCTCATTAGATTATAAGTAGACTGTTAGATTGGGGTTAGGGTTAGTGTAAGTTGACATGTTCTTGCAAAGTTTCTTACAGTCAGTTAAATGTCTGTTGAAGGAGCAGGATCAACAGATATTAAGTAGACAGTCTACCAATACTCAAATGGACCATCAAAGGTGTTACCGAATATGTAAACAGCTACTGTAATTTGAAAGACAGAATTAACATTACTTGCATTAATAATGATCCTTCTATGATACTAATATTATAAAAACAGTATTTTTAATAATACTTCATAATATATACTGCTATTATTATTAACATCAGTAGAACCAGTATCATTATTATTTGATGTTATTATTGTGCAATTACTGTACTAATTATCATTATTACTGTGCAATAATTGTACAGAAGTGAATGCTAATAAATAAATAAGCAAACTTTGCAAATGCAGTGCTAACAGTTCAGACAAGCGTGCTGTGATGGTATGCTCCATTTTGAGGTGTGGTGGAAAAAAAACAAACCCCCATTACTGCACATGTCAGCGTCATAAACAACAGCTCGGCCGTGTGGACGCAGGCACAGCGCTAATGGAGGCTGTGCATCACTGTTCAGCACAAGGTCTGCAACCTCTACAGGAATCACCTCAACCACACACAACAGCAACAACAACAACAACAACACACACTGAGAGAGATGATGCTGATCACTGTTATAGCCAGGATGAAGATCAGGAGCATCACATGATCTGGAAACATATTGGACAGCACTTTACATACACTGAAAAAATGATGTCTGCTAAATTATTGCAAACAATTTATGCTTTATGCAATTTATGTGTTGAATTTAAACAAACAAATTATATTTAGTAATGGTCAACTTAACTTGAATTGAAAATTGACTTGAATTCAACTTAACTTGATTGAAATTCAGCCCAAATAAAGTGTTTGCAACCACTTGACTTAAATTTTTTTAGTAAATCCAAGAAACCATAATTGAATACTTTTTTTCAGTGTACATTTGACTCAGATATTGCCCAATTATTATTATTATTATTATTATTATTATTATTATTATTATTATTATTATTATTATTTAAAGTCAGTGTGAAATCCAATTTTACAATGTTTGTTTCGCTAGCACGAACTGTTATTCTTTAGGTAAACAATTAATCCATCCAAGTTAATTTACTGAAAAAAAATAGTTTTGGTAATCTTTAATCATCCATTTAATATTCAGTTTGGAAATACAATTTGTAAAAAAATGTATCGCAATGAAGTTTATCATTAACTGTTTTTACACTTGTGATCTTTTTTTTTTTTTTTTAATGTATGTCGTCAGATTCCTCAGAATTAATCTAAATCTGTTCAAATTAAATACCATCAGATTTAATCAGTTAAACGATATGAATATGGTATAAATATATCTAGCTGTAGAAAAGCCAGATCCAATTAGTTACTTAAATTCTATGAGATTGGTTTACTTAATATTCAGGGGCAACATTTACACCCCGTAATATTCCACACAAGATGAAATAATAAAAAGCATTTAAAACACATTGGATGTATTGATATTATTACATAAATCTTACTCTTATTTGTTTCATTTATGTTTAACTAACAAATATCAACCACATAAAGTTTATTAGTTCAGTTATGTTAAAGTATGTTCAGTTAGGGTTAGGTTATCTATTAGTTCAGTTATGTTAAAAGTGTGTAATCTAAATTCTATATGCAATCAGAATCCATAAATACTTATTAGGCCTAAATATTTTTTGAGTGTACATCATCATACTAAAATAAAAGTCTCAGCAAACTGTTGGTGTACATGGAAAACTTTAGACTTACTATGAAAATGGGGTAATACTAAAATAGTAATCCATATGTTCAGTGACAAATCTAGCCAATGAGTGATGTGGATGTTGTCACATAACAGCAATTGGTTCATTTGAACAGGTTCAAAGCAGAGCAATTTACCAGCTAATGCATTTACCAATATGAAATAAGTACAATATGAACAATCTTGTACAGTATTTATTAATCATAGTACTTTTACTAATGCGTTATTAAAATCCAAAGTTGTGCTTGTTAACATTAATTAATGCACTGTGAGTTAACATAAATTAAGAATGAACAACTTTTTTTATTAACTAACACTAACAAAGATGAATAAATACTGTAATAAAATTATTGTTCATTGTTTGTTCATGTTAGCATTTAATAACATTAACTATTAAATAATCATTTTAAAGTTATTATTTTAAACATCATAGCAACAATTGTTTTCATGATGGGATATTTTAGACTTTGCACAAAAATAATAATACATAAAAAATCCATCTTGGCCTCTGGTATATAAAGAATACAATATATATAGTACATTTAATCATTTAGCAGATGCTTAAGAAGCTGTATAAGAAGCTTTATGTATAAGATGCATTAAAATATTGTTCAACTATAGGCTAAAATAAATCACTACGTTATTTTAAATGCAAATAACAGTTTTATTTGCATTTAAAGTTAGTAATTTACTTTCACTTTCATTTCACTTCATTTAAAATTGAATTTACTTAAATGTGCTACTAATAACTTCTTTCTGTCAAAGTTACCAGCAGTTTCTACACTAATTTGTCTTTCATGCAAGTCTCACCAGATAAAAGATCTACTAAAAATACTATAAATCTACAAAAGTAGAACTGATTAAAGCAGATCTATCGCTAGCACATGCGGTCATGAATGCTACGGTTCAGAAATAACGTCACAGTAAACACAAGTGTGTTCATCATCCCGTCAGCAGTCAAACCGGTGAACAGAGCACCTACAGTCAGGTTGGCTCTGTGCCCATCGAGCGTTGGAGAATTCGAGGAGACAGCAGGCCTATTTTTGGGGCTTATTCCATAAAGTGATCTCCCCATGGCTCCCTCATGACCAGTAATGTGATAGAGCCCCAGGCAGTGTTTTCAATTTCTTCAAAACACAAGCAGCACTTCGCCACTGACTTTGTGCTGAGGACAACTTACGGAGGATGAGCACTCTTATTTGAGGCCTTTATTGGAGAGACTAGCTCTGTTTATGATGTCTGTGATATATTAACATTTACCAAAGAAAGCAAAAGAAAGACAAGCTGCTATGGGGTTTAATATTAAATTGAAAAATATATATAATAATTTAAAGAAATAGCAGCTAATGTTAAAAATGGTTATAGAATTATGCAAATTAAAAATATATATATAAAATTGTTTAAAATAAGCTAATTGGTGACAAAAATGCTAATTTAATAAGCTTTAATAAGAGGTTTTAATAATAAATGAACAACCAAACAAACAAATAAACACTCTTTGCATGTTTGTCACACTTTAATGTTTCAGATCATCAAACAAATTTAAATATTAGTCAAAGTTAACACAAGTAGAGTCATGAACACTCACCTTAACTGAGCCAAGTGAGGCTTGGATGTTGTTGTGAGGTCTTTTGTGAGCTCTTGGATGAGTTGTCGCTGCACTCTTGGTGTAATTTTGGTCCGTTGCCACTCCTGGGAAGGGTCTCCACTATTCCTTGTTTTTGCCATTTGTAGATAATGGCTCTCACTGTGGTTCGCTGCAGTCCCAAAGCTTTAGAAATGGCTTTATAACATTTTCCAGACTGGTAGACCTCAGTTATTTTCTTTCTCTTTTGAGGAGCTTTTGGTCTACATCACTTTGTCAAGCAGGTCCTATTTAAGCAATTGCAAACAGGTGTGGTAGTAATCAGGCCTGGGTGTGGCCTGAAATTGAGAAATTGAACTCCGGTATGATAAACCAGAGTTATGTTTTAAATTTTGTAATGTTTAGATTTTTCTTTTCCTTAATAATAAAAACCTTCGGTGACACTATGAATAATTTATTAAGCATTAGCAAATATTTAATTAATTATCTGTTAAGTATTAACTCTACATTAAAAGACGTTAGTAAGAAGTTTATTAATACAGATACAAATGCTGTACTCTTGACTTAGAAGCACATTTATAATGTGCCTAATGATTGTATTTTCATACTTTGTTAATGCTTCATTTTTCATTACTTAATTAAGTATTGCATCATTTACAAACTAGTTATTTAAGAATAGTTAGTGCTATTTTTAGAACATTCAGAATGCCTAAGTAAATGATTAATAAACTATTCAAATAAACATTCATATATCTTATTATTCAGGCGTATCCTAATAGCTAATTTGTATGTTAATAAATGCTTTATGAAGTCAATTTCATCCAGTTTTATGACCTAAAATTTAAAGTGAGGACTATTTATGCTTTATAAATCCCTTATAAGTGATTAAAGGCTCAGTTACTGTATATTCTAAACAGGAGAAAAAAATAAAAATAAAATGACATTATTAATTTCTATTCATTTGAAGATACACAAATGAAACTGTATCAAATGAAAAAAAAAATCTTTGCAATTTTATGTACAGTAAAATAAAATTACTGTACAGTTTACACATTGCTAAATAACATTGAAATGTTACATCATAATATGTCATTAAATTATTATATTGTTGTTGTTTTATTCAATTTTATTTAATTGTATTTATTGCTAATTGTATTTGGACATTCCTTTTATTCGGCAATGTTTAAAGTTTACAGTAATTTTATTTTATTTATTTGTTTATTTATTTATTTATTTTTATTAACAATTAAGCACATTATACATGTACTTATAAGTCAAGAATACAGCATTGGTAGCTGTATAAACTGTATAAACAGCTAACTAACATCTACAGTATTAATGTGGAGTTAATGATTAAAAATTAACAAAATAACTATTTGCTAATGCTTAATAAATGATTCATAGTGCGTAGTTATTATAAAGTGTTACCAAACCTTCATTTAAAAAAAAAAAAAATGATGATCTGAAACATTAAAGTGTGACATACATTCAAATTAGAAACCAGTAAGGGGCAAAACCCCTGTATATGACCAGTTTTTTCTCTCTCTCTCTCTCTCTCTCTCTCTCTCTCTCTCTCTCTCTCTCTCTCTCTCTCTCTCTCTCTCTTTTAAATTTATTCTTATTGCTAAGTTAAAATGAAAACTCAAAATATAAAAGCTAATTAAAATAAGAATAAACATGAACAAATATTATACTGTTAGAATATCTAAACAATCCTAAATGAATAATACTAAACCCAGCAGACACACAATGTCATAAGATCAGGGCTTAATTTGTGGCGGAACACGCCGGATCCGGAACCTCTGAAATCTGATCCAGCACCTCATTTTACTGATCCCCCTCTTCAACTGCCCTCCTCCGCCGTCCGCTGTTCACTTTCACTTTCTTCTGAGACTCCCCAACCCTTCTTCACTTTCGTCTGTGACACCCCTTCGTCATCCAACGCCCACAATCCCACAAGGATTTAGGTAGTGTTGGAAAGTGACCAAAATCCAACATCAAGCCAACATTTTAAACTGAAGTCATATTGACGTCAAATACTGACATTTATTCATCAGGTATGGCAACCAAAATCCGTCTAATAGACGTCATAGTGGTAACGTCCACAACGTCAAGCTGTAACATCATTAGACGTTGATTTTTGGTTGCATTGGAAATTAACCAAAATGCAACATCTGTCCAACGTTAGACATTGACTTTGGCCTGACGTTGGGTTCTGACCTCAACCCGATTTTCATTTCAAACCAAAGTGCAACATCCCATGACGTTGGGGTACAACGTCATGTTGACGTCCTTTGCCTGCTGGGATTGTACTAAAGTACTATAAAGCATAAAGATTATTGTACAGGCAGTTCAATCTGCTGTGGTGACCCTTGAAAAATCAGGGACGAAGCTAAAAAAAAAAATAAATGAATGATTATTGTACAGTAATTGTATTTTACTTGAGATAAAAATGTAAATAAAATGAAATTAAACAGGTTACGTTAGTAATACAGTTACTAAAAGTAACTAATTAACTAAAACCAATGTAAAAACAACAAACAAAAAGATTGTTTGTATGAAGGTGGGGCAACTAAAACAGGCTTCCATACAGCAAACCGTTTTTTGGAGTTTTAGGAGTTGCCCTTTCCACTCTGCCTAATTCAGCTGAGAAGGTGAGTTTGCCACAAACAATTGGAGCAGCATCTTAACAACGAGTGAACGCTAAGGGTTCCAGTGGCTGTAAACTTTATTTACTGCTCTCTAATCTCAATAAAAGCTGTCATTGCTGCAATGGACGACCTTCTCTTTACAGTCTCACACGGTCTGAGGTGACCAAATGTCCAACCAAGACAGACAACTGAAAAGATGTGAGATTGTTTTACTAGGACAGAGAGCCAGTCCTCCTTATACACACAGTAGACAGGATTTGTAGGGCCCAGAACCACCAGGAGGGCCTCCTTGCTCTCAAAGATGATATAATGATGATAGGGCTGTGCAAGAGATTTTTTAAAAAAAATTTATTTAGATGTTTATTTGGACTTCAAATGGTATTGAAAACACTCAAATTTGACCTATGTAGACCTCCAAATCTGTCAAATCACAGAACATTATGTGACTGTCAGACGTGCTTAATAATGATAAGGAGTGAAACAACTGTACACGCATTATGAGAAGGAGGGAAACACTTTTTAGATTTGGGCTTGTGCTTAAATGGCCCAAAATACACAAAATATATCTGAATGCTTGTCTTAACTTTCAGCTAGATATGTCTTAAGTGGGCATAAATATTTAGTCTGTGGTTTAGTTATTTATCTATGCATTCAGCTTTAAGGTGACTGACATCTTGTTAATATAAACGAGAGAATCATTCACTGCTCTTCACTGACTTTATATTAATTCATTAATTCATTTTCTTTTTGGCTTAGTCCCTTTATTAATCAAGGGTTGCCACAGCGTAATGAACCGCCAACTTATCCAGCATATGTTTTACGCAGCGGATGCCCTTCCAACTGCAACCCATCACTGGGAAAGCCACGCAAACACAGAGAGAACATGCAAACTCCACAAAGAAATGCCAACTGACCCAGCATAGGCTCGAACAGCGACCTTCTTGCTGTGAGGCGAGCCAGGCGACAGCACTACCCACTGCACCACCGCGACGCCCCTAATGTTAATAAAAAAAAACTATGTGAATTTAGTTGATACTGTTAAGACAAAGTGCAATGAGATTTGGTTTTAATTTTTGTACTAATCTTTCAAGACATTTCACAAGAATGCTGTTGGTAACTTAATTTTTCTAATATTTAATTTACTTAATCATTTTAGGCTACTGATTTACTTGTTTTGAGAAAAGTCAACTAATCACTTTTTAAAGAGTATATACTGTACTTTCCCTGTAGCATGGAAGACAACCATTACTGTATCTAAATGTACTCATGGTGTTTAAAGCATGTCTGTTGTAAACAGACACTGTCACACAAGAAAACTTACAGACCTGTCTGGCTACAAAGTGCTATTACTTTATTTACTTACTTTATTTTTTTTTTTTGATTGACTAAATCGTTTAAAGCATTTCCATCTTTTTATAGTTTTGTTCATTCCATTAATAGATCATTTCATCATGAATGACTGTGAAAATGCACTGAAAGACCATATTTACGTTGTGATCACAAAGAATGCATTTTTGTTTGTATTGAGATGTGAGATTTGACACTCCAAAACACTGCAGTGAGATTTGAAAATTGTTTTCTATTGGCGCTGAGGATTTTGCATGTTGTTTATGTAGCACAGGCTCCTCACATTTTAGCCACCTGCTGTGTCTCATTGTTTTCGCAGAAGCTCTAAGCACATTCAGTTGAGAAAATAAAAACTCTGAGCAGGAAAAAACCTGACTTCATTTGCATTTTTTTTTTCTTCATTGTCCATGAATGAATGAGAGGCGGGCCTGCAGTTGTGGTGGTGGATGTTTACAGTTGCATGGAGACTGCATTGATGTAGGAGAAACTTGTTTGTGTGTTTTTAAAAGTGCAGTGCACTGCTGTTTTCTAAATTCAACCAAAATATAAAAATAAAATGAAAAGATAGAGTGCATTTAGCATTTTTAAACCAGAAAAATCTGTTCTGTGTGATTGAGACCAGTTTGAGAAGTGCACGTGCAGGAACGTCTACGATTAACCAAGGGCTTAGAATTGGCATGGAAGGAGGGGATGTGTCGCCATCCAATATCCACCAATTACTGAAATGTCCCAACCAATAATTTATTCGACTTCAAAATAAAATAATCCTCCATCAACTCTTAGTAACCTACACGTGCACAAAGTCAAGTTCGCTACTAGTTCACTGTAATACTATTAACTAAGACTGTGTAGTTAATCAAAATTGGGTTTTGATTTTGGCCTCTGTGATTATGAAAAACAATAATCGGGATAAAACTGTTAAATTGACTGCGGTAAAATCATATAAAATGACTTTTGCAGCATGGGACGTGATTGTTATGTGTATTATTAAGTGTTTATTTTAATATTATTAAATACTTTATTCATGTTTTTAAAAGTGTGAAACAGAATTTTTGCTATTCAATGCATGCGCTCTAGGGATGCTAATCTACGCCCTTGCACTTAACCCTGCCACTAACCCTACTCCTCACAGTGATGTCACTTGTTCTATTGAGCGTTGTAGCAAATGGGGCGGGGCTGAGAGACATTAGGGCAGGGATGACCAACCCTGCTCCTGGAGATCTACTGTCCTGCAGATTTCAGTTGCAACCCATATCAAACACACCTGCCTGTAAGTATCTAGTGCTGTTCAGGTCCTAATTAATTGGTTCAGGTGTGCTTGATCAGGGTAGAAGCTGAACTCAGCAGGAAGGTCGATCTCCAGGAGCAGGGTTGAGCATCCCTGCATTAGGGCATACAAGACAGGTGGCGCACATGGGTGACTAACGGTAACACTCACGCCACCAGCCTCGTATGCCCTCATGGCTCTTAGCACTGTCCCCCACAAACATATTTTTTCTGAGAGTGCATAGGTGCGTCCCAAATCGCATACTTATGCACTATTCTACGCCATTTTGTAGTATAAATAGTGTAAGCAGTGCGTTCACAAAACTTCACACTGAAAACTCTAAAAATAATAAGTGCACTTGAATTACCCGGATGATGCACTTATTCAACCGGTAAAATGAATTGTGGAATGATGGACACTTCACGCACTCAACGACCGCAGGTTTGCTCACGTAGCGGAAGGGGCGGAGCGCACATGTTGGATAACTTTATTTATTTTGGATGGTGAAAGCAAAATTCTCCAACGAGAGTGATTATAGCGCCTCCTGATGGTGAATGCGGTTATACTCATGGCAGATATTATTTGGTAGTTTGGTCATTTATTTCACTGATTAGGCAACCGTCAAATGTCATCAGGGAAGCGGTTTAAATTTCCGCTTAGTAAAAAACATTAGTGCTCCATTTGGGACGACACTACATACATGTACTATACTGTTGAGTGTGTAAGTGCAAAGTGCATGGGTGCATAGTGTATAGTGTGCCATTTGGGACGCAGCTCATGTCTGAGCATGCATGTGCAAGTCTGCTATTGGTCAACAATACTATTGGTCAATTTGGTGTGGGTTTAATAAAGGTGCAGATTGAAACTCTGGATATTCCTAAACTTCTCATTCTCATGTAAAGCCTGTGAGTGTAAGAGGCCAAATAAAAGCAGGCCAATCAGAAATGTAATGCCAAATGTTACATTGCACATGTTATTATTAATATGCACACCTTAGGCTGCATTTAATTGGCCATGATGTTTACTAGTGAGATTAAATCAATAAGTTTCCACATGTCTAAGTTTAACCAAGCTTGTATTAAACATACTATGCATGTGGGAAACAGGAGAGGGCCGCAGAGTAAATAAGCTTTCTATGAAACAAGCAGCCATGCATCTTATCTGTTTAAAGCTCATCAGAATTCAATTAATGTCATTTTTTTACGGTATTTAGTATATTTATTTAACACCAGCCTGAAGAGGCATACAGCAAGGTCTGTTTAAATGTATATGTTGTTAGTTTAACGTGAATATTGTGGAATTTGCACAGCATGTTTGTAATGAGGCAACAAACACATGTACTGCTGAGTAAAAGTGTCTAACTCACGTTTATACATTGTGGCATATCACTCAGTTCTAACTGTGATTTTTGTGCAGTTAAAAAATGCCAATAAACCTAGAAATAGAACACATCTGCTTATGCAGAGGTTGATATTATTCCAGCCTGTGTTTTCAAATACTGTTGAAAGAGTTATAAGGCATCTACTCAGCGTTTCCTTCTAGAGGTACTGTAAATCCTCTTGTTATAAATAAGCATACAAAACATTTTTGAATTTTGTAACTTACCTAAGCCAAATACCTACTATGTAGATATCAGAGAATGATGTACCATATTGAATTAATGCACCCTATGGCACCTTTAACACACTGACAGGAGCCCCACTCACAATTTTGCTAATGGCCCATAGAAGTCTAAGACTGGCTCTACTAGGACAAGGTCTGACTTCCAATATATTGGCACAGCAAACCACGTTATTTTGAATTCTGATGTAAGAAAGTTGTTACCGTAGAAGGAAAAAGTGGGAGAGCAGCGTAGAGATTACCGAGATGACTGCAGCCTTGTCAGAATCACAGCAAATCAGATGACACTTCAATAGGGCGAACCAGGGTCTAGGGCAAAATTCGAAAATTGAGTTGACAACACCAGCGATAAAGGCGTTATGGTCGGTGGAAATTGGTCTTTAAATGGTTTGCGGCCCAGTTGTTGAGCGATGCAATTCAGAAGTGGCCGATCTGAGCGGCAGAGCCACGACCAAGTGGGAATAAGAGTGAATATACATGTTGAGAGATTTACAGCGACTGTGAGCTGTCCTTCATCTCTTTTCAGAGGAGGGCAGAGTGAGGTCGGAAAGGCAAAGCCCAATTTTGCCCACTGTAATACATAGACAACAAGAAGGGGGTGGGGGTGGGTGGGGGTGGGGGGGGTTAAATCAACAGGGACACTGAAGGTCAGTGGAGGCTAAAAGAAAAAAAATATATAAAAGGGACAGTTTATAGAAACATGGAAACTCACGCTGTCATTTTAACAACTTTATGTGGTTCAAAATCTGTATGATGTCATCCTTCTGTGGAACAACAATAGAAATATAATTATTATTATTACAATGTCAAACTTTGTGCTGTTACTAGCAAAGCCATTAAACAAAATCTGAAAAAAACATACACCTTTCATAAATAAATGCTTTATAAATTATTAATAATGTTAATAAATTGCACATACAGTGCAAGAAATAAGTATTTAACATGTCATGTTTTTTTTTCCTGGAAATAATATTTCTAAAGGAGCTTTTGACATGGAATTGAAATAGATTTTGGTAAAAACAAACAATACAAACATAAAAATAAAACAAAACAAAAAAAAAATCTGAAAAATTAATTATGTGTAATAATCCAATGACACAAAAAGAAAGTAGTGAACTACAGAATTATATTAAATACTTTATATAATAAAGTTTTTTTGTAAAGACGCCTCTCATATGTAGAATTAACAACTTACAGTACATGCATTCAGGTGAGATTTTTTTTTCACAGACTTCAACAGAGTGTAAAAATCTTGATGGTTCTGTGGGTCTCGTCTATCAAATTTGATCTTTATTTTGTATTTTCTATTGGATTCAAGTCAGGTGATTGGCTGGGCCATTCTACAGCTTGATTTTCTTTCTCTGAACGCATTTGAGAGTTTCCTTGGCTTTGTTTTGGATCATTGTCTAGTTGAAATGTCCACCCTGGTTTCATCTTCATCATCTTGCTCATGTAGATGTTAGACTGAAGCAGTTAATATTCATTTACAATGACGAAGGGCAGAAGGCTGCTGAATAACTACTGAGAGATTTCAGCTGCTGTCTGGGCTTTCACTGCCTTTCTTCATTTGTTCAATATTTTTCCCTGTGTCATTTCATTTTATTACACATAACTTAATTTGTGAACTTATTAGTTTTGTTTTCTTTGCATATATGGAATTCTTTGGTTGTTATCAACATCTGGTGAGAAATTGGTTTTCTGAGAAAAATGGCGACGTGTTGAATACTGTATATTGTTAATAATTTATGTTACAAATGGAAATATGTACATATTTGAATTATCACATATGTGTACACATATATAAGCATTTACTAACATGAACAATGAACAATACATTAATTACAGTATTTATTCAGCTACTGTTAGTAAATGAAAATACAGTTGTTCATCATTACTTCATGTTAACTAAGTGCATTAACTTATGCTTTAGTAAATCTTGAATTGTAATTAATAAATGCTGTACAAGTATTGCTCATTGTTTGTTCATGTTAGTAAGTATGATAACATTAACTATGTGTCCCGTATTGTAAAGTGTTGTCCATATATACACACCAAGTACTACACTGCTACCAAAAACTACTGCCAACAACATTTATATAACTACAAAACAATTATTTATTTATTCTTTTTTAATTTTATTTATGTATTTAATTTTTTGTTTGTTTGTTTTTTTTGTGTTTAATATACTATCATCACACCACCCCACTTTAATTGAATGGACTATCAGAGTCTTGAGAGTATGTTAAATATTTTATTTTGGTTTCCATGGAAAAAAAGAGCATCAAACAGTTCTGACGGTGAGGGACTAAGTTGATATTTTTGTAAATATTTTATATTCATATTGGGTGAGCAACCCTTTAAAAGTCACCCATTAATATGGAGAAGACTCCATGTCTCTATGTCAAAAGGAGAAAGTTCAGTCATATTCAAGGACTTTTAGGCTAAAAGCTTACCATAACATTGTACTCTCCATCCCTATATTTTGTGTTGAGAAACAATAGTAACTTGTGAAAGCAGACTGCCAGTGCTATCGCCTGACACACTGTTTTCACCAGGAGAGATTACAGAGGCAAGCAGGGATGATGTGAGGCTTTTAAGAAGCCCCAGTACCTTTTATTTAAATGAAAACAGCTGTGCTCG